>JACJUY010013489.1:6224-22681 GCA_014220935.1 Platorchestia sp. MABIK | reverse complement strand
CTTCGTAGTTCATTTGGTGACTGAAAACCTCCCACGACCTTTCACGAAATTATGAGCATCCATTCATCAAATGATGAGCGAACGGGCCTTCCAGAGTTCATTTGACACACGGAGTTCATTTGACGTACGAACGTTAGGCTAGTGTGGCCCTGGCATTAGAATGCTTCGTTCGAATATGAAAGCACTTTGAGTAGCCCATGAACGAACTCTATTGCCATTGCCACAAAGAAACACGCCCAATTGACCCCCAATAAAGAGGGGTGGGAGGGGTCACCCTGCGTCAAGGTCACGCCCCCGCTCGCATTCCCCCCTCTGGGGGGCGTACCAATCGGAATAGACGCGAGCGAGTGAAGCGCAAGAAATCCTCTATAAGATGCATTTAAAAGTAGAAAGCCGACAATTCTTCCGACTTCTACCTGAATCGTCTCTTTTATTGAAATGTTAAAAAATTGTTACGCGTAACTCAGACTGTTTTTTTGTGATGGTTTCATTTTTTGTGATATTTATTTGTAGGATGTTTTTGTCGACATTGATATATTATTATTGCTTCTCTGTTTCGCTTCATATCTATATGTGTCTATGGCTTCAGAGATGGTTAATTATGTTTTGCTTTTTATCTCATTTACCTTTTTCATGTTCATTTCGTATTTTTGTTTGCCCTCATGCTATTTTTTGCTCGCTCTATGCTTCATAATTTCATGTTCAATTCTCAAAAAAAAAAAAAATATTCAAACTTTGAGACGCTCTCGTACTGACCTTAATCTGTCACACCCATCACAGTCTCTATTTGTCTTCTTCTGTTTACCCTCTTCATTTCCTCTTTGCTGTTTCTTTATCCTTTCTTGGTAGGTTTGAATTCCTCCCTCGAGACCGAACTCTCTTCTCTTACGCGAGACGTAAGGCCCCGCGTGAACAATTAATGAAATTTGAACCACTTTGCCCGTACGTATCACTGCTACGTTTAGTGCATCGAGAGAAATTATTGCCTAATTTCAACAATGGTTTTTCAGTTCACTGTGCCCAGAAGACTCTATATTGATCATCACTCCGTAGTGCTTAATCTCTAAAAGATTTTTTACCGAGAAAGTTTTGAAAAGATTTACAAGAACAGCGGTAGGACATGGCCTGCGCAGTGGCCTCTTTCGCGACCGGATCGAATTTTCATTCAATCTATTCCTATTTATCCTACATTGTACGGATACTTACGCTGTGACCCAATGTGTCCAAACACTTGGCGATGCTCTTTAATCAAGTAATTGAATTGATATTCATTGAAGTCGTGCAGTTTTCGTGAAGACCTTAGAAGTTTGATTCTCCTCTCCCACAGAAAAACATTTGATGCACCTGTTCAGACTTTTCTATGACCGATCGTCCTGTAAATCTAGTGAGAGCTACGCAGTTAAGACAACTATTCCCTGTCTTGTGGAACTATTATCTTCTACTTCAATTGAAGTGTAGAGTGTCTGTGGGAAATTTCCAGCTTTCCTCTCACAATCGTTAAAGGAAAAGGAATAATAGAAGTTAGTTACAGGAATATTTTTGTTTATTGACAAACGATCAACAGCAGCAGGCAATACCACATAGATCAATATAGCTCTCGTGTAAAAATGCTTCCGAAAGAAAAATTTCGATTTTAATAGCGACCGCCATGTAACACACGACTGCTTCAAAGTTTAATACGCAGTAACATTTGCTTTAAAAATAAACTCAAGCTCAAGATCTCAAGTTTACATCTTAGAAAGCATTGCAACGGCCAACTTCTGACTTGCAAGCGCCACAGCAATATTTTTCGTATTTTAATATACATAAAATTATTTCTTGGCTCAAAGTTTTAAAAAAATGTTAAAATATATTTTTCTCGAAGTTAGAGATTGAGGTAAGGTCAATCGCCTTGCCAGTCGGAAATGTCGGGCAGCAAGTCCACGGTAGTTGATGCACTGAGAAAAAATATAGGGTCATTTTGACACACTTAAGTGTGTCATACGTTTGTCGCAAAACCGGCACGCAATTGTGTGACATGGGGGCGACATGACACACTTTAGTGTGTTACATGACACACTTAGGGCCGTCATGACACACCTAGTGGAAATCTACGGAACCTAAAACATGGATTTGACTCACTCCTACCATACCACTCTGACTTGCCTGTGGATCAAGAAAAATGAGTGTATTCAAAATCAATGAATTGTTCGAGGCTCATTGCGCACCACCCCTTGATTATTAAATTTCAAATTATCACAATATTTCAAATTATCAAATTTCAAATTATCACGGGACAAAATTCATTACTTATAAATTCGGCATTCTCTGCAATTTTATAGTAAACATTAAAACATATCATATCGTTGTGTAGATAAACTTCATGAATTTATTCAGAGTTGAACAGATTAATTAAAATCTGCAATTAAATTGAGAGGGTCTTAAAAATCTTCCTCACAACTGTGTTAAATGTATTGTATCACTATACATGAGTTCAAATGATTAAGAGGGTTTCAATTTCTATACGTTAAGTCGAATGAAGAAAACTCCGATTTCATGTTAAATTGCTATCTAGATAACCAAGAAAATTTTCACGCATTAAACACAGGCTTCAGAATGACCCCATCCTTGATTTATCTACTCAATAAAAACAGCATCAGTTCAGTTCACCCATTGTATTCAACACTGAAATAATGCATTTTCTCTGTATTTAATTCTTGGAAAATAAATAATTGAATTTTAAACAATAAAAAAGGTGAAAACAAATTCAGCACTGAATGCTTATTTCCATGGAACTGAGAGTGACCAAAATCATTCAACGTTTGTTAGCACATTTCCCTAAAATTAAGAATTGTTCTAACAATCAAAAACAATTTCATTTTCCGCTTTCAGTTTCAGATTTAACTTGAAAAGTAAAGGTCTTACGCTTCGGAAACAAAAAATTCCAACACCTGTTCCCTCGCAAAAATGAAATTCAAATTTTTCACAATCCCTTTAGAAATTTTTAACCTCATTTTACTCACGATAAAATAATAAATTCCTCCGCAATCGCAAATCAAGTTAATGAATAGCATTATATCAAAGAACTTTGAATGAAAAAAATAATCTACATCTGTACGCACATTTCCAAGGAAATCTAGAAATATTCAAACGGTCGGAAATAATGAAGTTCTGCTATTAGTTTCATAATTAATTTAAGTTTTCGTAAAATTAAGCATGTCACACCATGAAGAAAAATAATTCATTTTGAAAAAGAAAATAAATTTCCAAAAACTTATCTCGCCCAAATGATTTCCTGATTTATCTCCTTACAGGATGGTTATACTTTCATTCAAAAAAAAAAAAATAATAATTATTTGTACCGGTCAAGTTATTCCCTTTTACACAAGTAAAATGAAAATGAAAAATAAAATATTTCAAGGATTGGTTGAACGTTCCCGAATAAATCCAGGAACTTTCGAACAAACGAAAGATATTTTATTTATCCCTGTGGGTTCTATAAATAGGAGTTCTCGCAATGTTAGAGAAAATCTTACCCTACAGCAGAGAAAATATTATGTAAGTTAAAACCGCTAGAAGAATTCTGCCATAATTATCACACATAAGAATTATTATAAATAGCTACCGCAATACAGTTTAATAGTACTATTTCTTCAGATGACAAAAAATAACATTACTAATCCCAGTTTCAGTTTAAGGCAATGGACGCTATAAACCATTATTTAGTTTTAAATTGTACGCAGATTTCTACATAAATCAGAGAATGTTGGAACAGACGAAATAGTATCTTATTTACTTCATGTTCACGAAAAGTGAAGGTCCTGTGCAATACTAAGAAACATTCTCTCTACTCTGAAACTGAGGAATAATTTTGTACGTCTTATTTTTGATAAATAAAATTTTCATTTACTCCTACGCCATAACAACGTGCGAGTTTCATTTCCTCTGAAGGAAAATTCCAACAATATTTATTTGCACATACAGGTCAAATTATTGTCTAGCATTAGAGAATCGAAATGAAAGGTTTGCACGATTGTGACTCAGATCACAGCTCAAGTTAATTGCTACTATTGAATATAGAAATTGAAATGAGAAGTAAAATCATTTAAAATTTATATTCACATTTCTTTAGGAGTTCAGAAATTTTCAAACCAACGAAAATAATTTTATTTATCGTTTTTAGTTTCATATTAACTTTAGGTCTCGAAAAGTGAAGGATGTCCTACCTTATAGTATAAAAATAATTTATGTTTTGACGCAGCCCAAAAAATGCGTGCGAACACTTCTCAGAAGGCATAAAATTATTTATCATTTGCATGTACATTATGATAGAAATCAAGAAACGTTCAAACGAAAAAAAATGATTTAAATAATCACTTTTAGTGACATAATGAGCTCAAATTCTTGCTAAGTTAACAACATCTCAAGTAAAAAGTTCTGCTTCGATACAGTGAAAACATTGAAACTTGCATTATAACTTGGAATCTCAAATTCCTTTTTGAATATAAAATATAATATGAAAAGAATCGTGTTCCTTTTGCACCATTTAAAAACATAAAAAATACACATAAAACTGAAATTCCATAACGTAGCATCAAACTATGTGTTCCATGGTTTCACTTAGTCAACTGACCATTACTCGTGGTGTTGACTGTCACAGGTAGCGATACCGAGGTCTTTTGGTGAAGATCCTCTGACTTGTATGGAAACTTGCAACAATAGCGAATTTACGAGGACTTAATGAATAAGTTTAAGTCTCCTTAGAAAGTTTTTTATGTTAAAAAATTGAATGTGAAATCACATAACACAACTCAGCACTAAAAAGGTTCATGCTTATAATAAGTCTATCTTTATGGCTCTAAAACATCTGATATTCCGGGAAAAAATAATTAAAATTTCATTCTTAATTCAATTGTCGGCCTTTAGATTTGTCAATTGAATTGAAAACCATGTCAAATAGTTCATAATATCTAATTACTGTATCCACATACAATAGTTGTGAAAATTAGATGCCCATGCACTTATCAAACTAAGAAAGACATGACACTTTAAATTTTGTTCCAGTTTACGACAAAATTTGGAACTTATCAAAAACAGGTTCAAGCATGACCACGTCTGTCAAGGTCTGATATAATTACATTAGCTGCAAAGTATCATTGTTATTCAGAATGAAAATAATAAGGTATTTATAACTGCTTAAAAATCATCAATTACAACATCAAACGTAAAAAATTTCAAGCTCTAATCCTTTACGTCCTGATTAAGTTTTCGGTAGCAGTATACAAATGAAAATTGATTGATGTATGAAAACGTAGGATGAATTTTTATAGTTAAAACTCATATTCTCAGCAGGTACCAAGTAGCGATTATCAGTAAAGAATAAAGGTATTCAGCGCCAGTTTGGACGTCTCTAGGTAAATCCAAAAACGTGTAAACAAACGCAATGAATTTTGCTTCACACATTCATGCAAAAAAAAGGAAACCGAAACTTTTCCAAAATTAAACAAATTTACCACAACAGTAAAAATATTCATTAGATTTGATACTGAAAAAAGATTGAAATACCTATCCATCCATCCATACGCCCACAACAAATTCTCTTTAAATAACCACCCTTAAATAAAAGAATAATTCTATTTTCATTGACATGAAAACAATAATCCCTATAGGCAATCACCATTCACTCTATCTTTCCTTTATTTAGCTCTTTTTAACAGTTTATAGATATTTAGTAAGTGACCGCAGGGCGGTCAGCATCATTATGAAAACCCATTCAGTGACCACCGGTGGGTTCTTCTTAGGAAACGTGTTTTGCGAGAACGCGGTTCAATGCACTATATCCAAGATGTGTTGTCCTCTACGTATAGAAACAGTACGTTGGATTACTTGGCTATCCTATCCTATGAATACGATTAATGCTGTGCAACGAAGAGATATAAAAACGGACGTCCGTAACAGGCAGTATGAGATTTCAGCAGGTTTCAATAAAAAATAAACGACGATCATTAAAATGATGGCAACTCGGTGGGATAACGCACCCACAATCATTACAATGGCGGCTGAGCGGGGTAATCTGAGTTTTGCTGTAATGTTAATGTTATTGTCGAATCTCACACACGGAGCAACCAACCATTACATCTCAACGTCAGGCATGCTAAAATGATTCTTAGTTATCATAGTTAGAAGTTTTATGTCTTAAATGTTAGCATTTTCATAATCAGTGTCGAGAGGATGTCAAAAATAGATCGGAGTGACATTGGGTGCGAATGTGGTTAAGTGTGCACGCACATTTTCGATCCACGTAGGGGTTTTGTGAGTGTTCTCTCTGCTCTTCAATCATGGATAATTGACAATGTGGAAAGTGCATAATCAGGGAAGAAAGCGTCGGCCAAGGCTAAGTAGTCTTCGCTAATTTACATAAAACATACTGATACAATTTTAAGACGTGTAAACGTACAAAAGGATGTAAGTGAAAGTTGTTAATCAAGAAGAGTTCTTCCTGGACCACTGCCACATCACGTAGATAATTCTTTTCCAAGACGTGAGGAAAATGTCGCGATCTCTAACTTATTATTTTCTTAAAGAGAACTGTTCAAATTTATTTCTCGCTGCATGTTTTCGAATAGCATCTCTGATGCTGTTCTGAGTACGCTCGATGTAATTTGAAAAAAACAGCAGAAAAATAACACATAAATACACTAAACTGAATTGCTGGAAAGTGAGGAAAAATTTAGCACTGACTCAAATAAACATTTATATTCTGGTTCAGTTTGTGAAAAATTATAAGTATTTTTCTAATCGAGCCATTACTTTTCTATGAAAGTCTGGTCGCAAGGTCGTACAATATTGTGGTCTTTTATGCATAAAACGTGGCGCGAAAAATGTACTTTTTTCTCACTGGAACATAAGATGAACGCTCAATGACTTCTGCAATCTGCATCAAAAATGAGAGATAATAGCTCCTATTTAGAGCACAGTGGAGGCTATTTGGAGCATACTTTCAGTCCTACTTGAGCGTCGTTTTAGGTCCGTCGTTTGCTTCAGCCGCTAAGTTGCTTCTGTTGTGTTCATTTCTCTCAAAAAATAAAGGGCAAGCGCTGAGCAAACAAGCTTACGCTTTAGGAAGTGCGTTTCTCGCACTCGCTGTCGAGATCAATGACTCCCCTGCCACTCAAGGTTGGACTTAAATTAGACGTGCGGCAAGTTTATCTCCACATTCTCGGAGTGAAACAGGTAAGCTTTAATGGTGTTTACCACCAGAGAATATTTGAGGTAGGCTTGAAACTACCCTTCTCATGAGAATTTGCACGGTAAAGAAGATGATATTCAGTTAGGTTGGAGCACTCGTGCAAGTTTCAAAATAAAAATGATAGCAAAGACAGCTGATTTAAAAATCATTTTAATTAGTGTACAATTTTACACCATCTTCACGGTAGCTCTCTCTAACACGTATGATTTTCAAAATATTATTGTTGTATAATCTCTCCGTTATCTTTTTTTTTCGCATTATTTTAAGTTGTATTCTTTTTTGTCTTTTAGCCGTGTCTTATTTTCTGTATTTCAATTATCTTTCACAGGTGTTGATAATGGCTTGAGCTTGAAGCCGAAACGTTCACTAATTAAAATGATTTTCAAATCAGCTGTCTTTGCTATCATTTTTATTTAGATGATATTCATCCTTAGAGTTATCGAAGAAATATTAGCCGATGCACTGTGCAGCTGCTGGAAATTTATAGCATGATTCTGCACGTATATTTATTAAGTTCCTGCCAGAGAATTTACGAGACAATTATGTGTTAATGTAGCAGACCACCAAAGAATCTCTATGACAAGCTGATGGTATAAGTCTCGTAATTTTTAAGTACGCTGGAATAGGAATGGAAGTAGGAACTATTTCAGAATGACCCTGATGATGCTCGAGAATGCGACATTATAATGACTTCAATTTTCTTACCACAAAATATCTGAAGAAATTTTAACAAGCCTTAAAAACGCAAGTATATTAAAGTAACTGATTGACTAGCCACTGATTCACTTTACTTATGAAAATGAGTGCATCGCTTGATCTCGTTTTCTTTACCACTGAAACTCTGCGTGATGGCCAAGCAAGTTCTTAAAAAGCATGATTTAATTCTTGTTAATTGCGCACAGAATGCTAGCGACATATCATTCATCCTTTACATGATGTAGATATTTTCTCAAAATACACTTCTGTTCTCATGTACCAAAACCGATCTCAACACTCGATTTAAAAGTTGGTGCATCGTAAGAGTCTGGGCAAAATATTTCATTTCTTGAAATATTTGGATTTGAAAATGCATTGTGTGGTGTATGACAGAAAAATCGTGCGGATTTTAATCTTTTAGCACTCACTTTAAACGCGTGTTGACTTTCCACCAGTAAGATTTACCCATCATTTCTTTTGCCTTTTATTACTCATCCTCGCCAAGCTGAGTGTTTATGCTCCACTCTGTTCAACAATGAGCGCAACCGAAACTCAGGGCTCTAGATTCCCCATTCTATAGAACTAAATCAGCGATTGCCTTAGGTTTCCTGATTTTGTTTTCGTTGAGGTGTGTGATTCCACGATCCCGTCAAGGACAATCTATGCTCTACGGGCCAAAGCCCTGTTTACATTGGGATACATTTTGTCGCAGGTTCACTGTATACGCCTCATGTGGTACCTCATAAAAGTCATGAGCGTTTAAACTAGAGTGAGCGCGCGCTTCTCAAAGCCAGTCAGTGCGTTGTTAACCGCCATTAGAGATGAATCGCGGCAAAGAGATAAGAATAATAAAGCCGGCGTTAACGCTGTAACGTGAAACCAATCTACAGCCAGGTCCTCCGAAATTGGTACGTTCGTACAAATTTGATACGGTCTGCTTCAAATCTCACTCTGGTGTAAATTTGGTACGACGGTAGCCTAAAGCGCCGAATTTTGGTACGCTTTAAAGATTTTTTATAGTTTGTTCAAGAAATTATGTCCAACAAGGAATATCACCCTTATTGTTGGCAGTTACAAAACTTTTCACATAAATGCGAGGTAAATTAAACTGAATTTGTTCGAGATTATCAGCAAATCTCTAAGATCCCCTTCCAAAAATGTATTTTGCTTTTACTGGAGTGAAAATTATTATGGCAACTTCATAAAAAGACAACTTCATCTGTTGATTTCGAATGACAATTGCAAAATAAATATTGGCAACCCCTCAAACTATGTCAATTTTAAATGAGACATATTTTGGTGCAGCTGCACAAAGCATTCTCCTGAAAAATGTCAACACAATATGTCCTAAAAAAACTACAAGCGTTTGAGTAGAAACGTCTTGAATTTTACGTGTGCTTAACTAGTCCGCAGTATCTCTAGAAACGTGCGGCGATCAGTCCAGATATCCGCTGCTTCCCGAGTTCATGATGCAGCTTTTGTCAATGCTGCATTCTTCCGATGCAGCTAGAGGATTTTTTCGACCCTTAACTACATAAAAACCAAAAACAAAATTTCGTTGAAAAGAGCAACACTAAATGCATGAATGCGATTAAAATCTATGTTAGAGGATATAGATTGCACAAAGTGGAAGCCACCACGGAAGCTTAGTCAACAATAATATTGAATAAAAAACATTGGTAGAAGAAAGAAGAAGAGGAGGAGGAAGCTTCATTCTAACTGGAAAAGTAGGTAAAACCCTTCAATTTTACGTTTTATGGATACTTAAATAGATTTGGCACGTTTTAATAATTCTTGGAACGTTTTCTTCGAGGTTTTGGTACGATCAGCAGAAAAAATTTCGGCAGCCCTGTCTACAGCAGCTGGAGGCGCACAGCATGGTGGACAGTCCGACAGCTCATCAGGGCTGCCACTGATGGGGTATTTCCCGTAGATCTAGGGGAAACGCTTGTAGTCAAGGGGAATGGGGGAAACTTTCGTAAACACTACTAAATTTAGGGAATTCGGCTAGGAATTATTTATCATGTAAAAAATGTATAGCTTGAATAATTTTCAATTACACGTATACGAATATGTATGAACATTTTATGATGCAAAACAGGAAATGCCTCATTTTTAACGGTGAATAAAAGGCGATATAACGAAGTTTGAACGAGGATCGAACTCGTTGAACTTGCAACAAGATTCACATCGGAACAGTGAACAGTCTCATTCTCACAGCTCACTGAGCGAAGTCTCGAGAGTTCGCTCTATAAAAGGAATAAAAAGGCAGACAGTGTAAACGATGGTTGCTAGCATCCTTCCTCTGAGCGAATACTTTTTGATCAACATTCCTCTCATTAACTTAAATTATGTAGTAATTATTCTTATATATTAATTTGTGAATTCAGATATTTTTATCGTATTTTCTTCCGCAAATGAGGCGGAACGCAAAAGTTCTTGAAGATTAATTACTTTATTAGAGCATTTAATAAAATTGTTGATATTAAATTCCAGAAATAATTTGCCATATGGATAAAAGAAACCTATTAACTCAAATAATACAGGCAATGTATTTTCTATGCCCTTGGTGAAGACACTTTGTATTTGAAATCACTTTGCTGCCCGATAACTGGCCAACTAGTGTGCGAGTCAGTTAGGAAAACAGGATTTATAGGATTTTGAATTTACGTTAAAAACTTATTTTACAAAAGTTTAAAAATGGCATCAGACAAGTTTTTTTATAAAACAAAAGCATATAAAATCTTATCAAAAGGAATGCCTACCTTACCTTCAGCTGGACCCCACATATCCCCCTGAGAGCGCTAGTTCCCATAGATGCAATAGTTGTATCCCCCTGAGGGATCTAAACATTCGATCTAACTTCGAAAACACCCTATGTTTTTCCGTCTAACTCAAGTGAAACTGGCTCCTCAAGGGATGGCGCACTATTTCAAATGCCCGCGTGACAGCTAGAAAAGAAGTGACGGGTCTCTTGCCTCTCCGTCCATCCCAGTCAACTGTGTCCACACTTGTCGTAAACATTGATCTCTCAGGAGCCTGAATAATTATTGTGGCTCTGTCCATCTAAGCTGCGAGGATAGGTAAAGTTGGTCCTAAGCGCTACGTTTACTGGAATACAATGGCTTGTAGGATGACGAACTGTTGCTGTGCACGGTAAGAGAGGCCGTTCTCTCAAATGCGCGTTTAACCACACTATGAGCGCTTTTATGTGCTCATAGGCAAGAAGACTAATGGGGCATACAACCGATCCTGTACAAAAAATTGGTTGGTTATCAAGTATAGGACTGCTATCCAACAAATGAATATTCTGAGTACGAAATACCTTTATTACAGTTTCCTGGTATTTCGAAATAATGCGAACAGTGTATATTTAGGAATGGTACTTTTTACACCAGCCGGTTATACAAAACATAAGGAGAACTTCGGAGGGTGGCCAAAATATTACAGCCAGCAAACACTGTAGTGGGGTGCTCTTTTTATATTTTACCTTCCCAGCAGTCAAATTTCAGTGAAAATAAAATACTCCTCACAGCAAAAGGTTTGTAAAGTTTATCCTTCATTTTAAGTCAGATTTCAGTAGCTTCACTCATTTAATAAGGATATACTGGTTGGAAAGAACTCTTTAGGAGAAAAATATCAAATTACTTGTGTTTTAATAGTTCTACTCACGTTAGAATACAAAGATTATAACTTTTTTAAACTACATCAGACGGAATAAAAATAATGGTAATCACACTGCAAGAAGACTAGATATGACAAATTTTGAAGAAGATTGAAAATACAGATGACTAATTGTTATTACTCACCAGATATTCGCATGTTAACGGCCCCTGAGGTAAAGGTAAAATGGATCAACTACCAGAGGTTACAATCGTCTTAGCCACAGTCCTACAGAACAATTTTAGAGCAAAAGATTACTTGTAATTTCATTAAGGCTAGGATTGAGTAAGTTAATGAATATGCAGTGCTTCTATAATTTGAAAATGCTCCATGCAAAATTTTTGTATTTTAGTACAGAACTTCATTTGAGGGCTTACAGCTATGATTAACACGGAAATGATTAAAAATGGAACTTTGACATTTGTGCGTTCTCTCCTTTTACATTCGAACTGATCTATCACATTGGCTCTGTGTAGGTCACTGACTCTGGATCTGGAAATATTCTTTCTCACTAGGAGATCACTGGTTTAGCGATTTTTGTCGTACAAACGAACTTCAAGTGACATATCTCGATCTATGGGTTTCACGAAAGTTGTGACAATATTTTTGAAGATGCGTTCATCAATTTTGTAATCGCTATGCATTTGATTTTCATAAAATATATTTATGTTTCACATATCATGTCCCGGATTATGGTTCCCATTCAAAATTCGATTGGCAAAGTTACCAAAAGTTCTATCAATAAGCATATTGGAAAAATTGTTATTAACTAGCAGCCGCTTAACTCCTAGCATTTCTGAATGAAAACTAGTGCAGTTGCTGCACACTTTTTGAGCTCTATTTAATAAGGTATGGATAACGCCTTCTTTATACACATGCTCTGCATCACAATCATGGTTTCTGGTTTCACCAGTATAAGACGGCTTTACATACACAGATATGCGAAAAGCATCCTGAGAAGCTTCAATTAATACATCAAAAAATGCCAGCTTCCCATTTACACGCAGCGCTGATTTGTGAAACACAACACCGAATTATCAATCATCAAATCCCTCCACATCTCCAACTGTTCAACGGTCTCAATTTCAACGAAAATATCGTCCACGTATCTTCCGTATAGGATCGGCTTCACCGGTATAGAGTTCAAATAATTAATAGAAGAACTGCACATTCATAAACTTGAACCTACCCTCAACGAAAATACAAATGATTGTTTTTGCTCTAAAACTGTTCTGTAGGACTGTGGCTTAGACGTTTGGAACCTCCGGTAGTTCGTTCATTTTGCCTTTATCTCTGGTGCCGTTAACATGCGAATATCTGGTGAGCAATAGCAATCAGTCATCTATAATTTCAATCTTGTTCAAAATTAGTCTTACCTAGTCTTCTTGCAGTGTGGTTACCATTATTTTTATTCGGTCTGATGTAGCTTAAAAAAGTGATTCTCTTTGTATTCTAACATGAGTAGAACTATTAAAACACAAGTACATGCAAATATCTGGTGAACTTTAACAACTACTGCTTTTTAACTTTTATTTAAAAAAACTCAAGTTCTATTTAAAAAAACTCAAGTTCTATTTAAAAAAGCTAAAGTTCAAATTAAAAAAGCTCAAGTTTCATTTTAAAATGTTCGACGTCAATTTTAAAAAGCTAAAGGTCAATGAAAAAAAATATCAAGTTCAATCTAAAAAAGCTCAAGCTTAATTCTAAAAAGTTCAAGGTCAATTTAAAAAAGCTCAAGTTTAATTTAAAAAAGATCAAGTTTAGCTAAAAAAGTCTCATGTAGGCTATATTTTATAAAAGATCAAGTTCAATTTTGTCAAGCTTATGTACATATTGTTTTACCCGAATATATTCCATGTATCATGTATACAACTTTACTTGCATCTCAAGGGCTATGATAATTATGTAATTATTCATGTCTCATTTTGATTAAAAAGCCGCGTCAACCCTTCATGCTGTCTTCCTTCAACAGCAGCCGAAGGAAAACAAATTCAGAAGAAGTTGGAGAAGAAATTATAGAAAATCGTGGCGCAAAACTCGGCTCGAGACGAGGAGAGTATAAAAAAGGATCCCGGCATGATACCAAACTTCGCATTATCACAGCCACTGAAAAAAATGATGATTGGAAGGCAATAGAACGTGCCAATGGTGAAGCTGTTTAAACTGCATCTGGATGGCTTCGTCGATTCGGCAACCCTGACAAAAATCGTGAAGGTTACTGCTGTCAAAAATTAACAAAGGAAAACATTAACATTAAAACATTAACAAAGGCTCACATACGTGAAAAATGATCCACTTATTACACTTCAGGAGATTAAATCTAAAATTCAAGTTGAAGTTGGCATCTCAGTCAGCACAACTACTATTCATGAATTTTTGGATTGCAAATTAAAGACAATAAAAAAAGTGCTTCCAAAACCTTTTACCATGAACTCCGAAAGCCACAAAGAAAAAAGAAAATGTTACATTCAGGCACTGACGAACAAGATTGGCGATGACAAATTAATTATATTCATTGACGAGACCAATGTTAATCTTTTCTTACGGCGCAATGAAGGACGTTCTCGTAAAGGAACTCGCTGTTCGGTCAAGTGTCTGACCTCAAGAGGAAAGAATATATATGTTATCGCAGGGATCTCACAACAGGGTCTCGTGTAGCTGCAGAGGCGGAGAGGAAGTTACTAAACAGAAGACTGTCAATAATGGCTTCGCGAAATACTGCGTGCAGTAACAGAGCCTCTTAACAATGTCATAACAGTATGCGAGAACGCCCAAGTACATGTAGGTCTTGAAACTGTTTTTGATGAAGAAGAATTTTCTGGCGCTATGTTACTTCGAGCAAGTCCTTACAGTGCACCAATTCATCTTATAGAAGAATGCTGGAGCGCAATGTAAGCGAAAATGAAGCGCTTATTAGAAACCAGAATGACAGACTGAACTCTACACCGGAAGGAATGACCATTACTGAGCACCGAATGCTGCTTCTTCAAGAAGTAATAGATGAATCCATTAATCCCATAACACCCAGGCTTTGTCTACGCTCCTACAATCATATACAGAAGCATTTTGCTGGAATACTTGCGTTAGAAGATTTATAGATGTGAGACAACGTATAAATGCATTTAGCTACGGTATAAATGTGTAAAAGTGGAATTATTGGTTAAGAGATTGGCTTCTAATACGGTATTATATTTTATGTAAAGTACTGTATTATATAACATGATATTATAAGTCATTATTGTAGCAACCTTATTGTTTAAATACAATTTTGAAGCTATGTAATGTTTAACTTTTCATTCAGTGCAGTTCACTAATTGTCACACACTTACTTATTACATAAAGTTTATTTGGATTATTTTTATCAATAGGTATAAGTACCGAAAATCTGTTTAGCAAAGATTCTGACGTAAAACTTGAAAAATGTCAAATTAAGGACAAAATCACAGCAGCTTGGTTTGCCTGACATTCAATTAACTCTATTTCCAGTGCCAGTACTTTTAAATAAATTTGCATTCCCACAAATAAACTTTAATTACATTATTATTATATAGGTATGCAATTTTAGAAACAAAAGCTTTCTAAATTGAACTTGATCCTTTTAAAAACATAGCCTACTTGAGACTTTTTCAATTAAACTAGATCTTTTTTACATTAAACCTGAGATTTTTGAAAATGAGCTTGACTTTTTTTTTAAATTAAACTTGAGCTTCTTTAAATTAAAGTTAAAAAGCTGTAGTCATCTGTAATGTTAATCGTGTACAAAGTTAGTCCCATCTAGTCTTCTCACAGTGGGATTACCAATATTTGTATTCAGTCTGATGTTGCTTAAGTTTTGGATTGATATAGTTTTATCAATATAATTCAGTGTTTCTTTTGTGTTTTGCAGCCAGAAGATGATGTTTGTAACATCGAAACGTTGCCTTTCATAGACTGACATTTGTAAAATTTTTTAAAAATTTATTCTTCATTTCAGTAAAATGATAAGTGATTATCTTTGTATTCTAACACGCGTAGACTAAAACAATTTCGAAAATTTGAAAAGTGGGAAAATAATTTGTGTCATATTAAATGAAAAACATCTCTATTATATTACCAATCATTCGTTATAAGCACACATAAAAATATACCATAACTGCTACGTGCGCAATGAGCATAGTAAATCATCGTCAGTTGAGACAATACCCGTATCTGGCACTCCTCTCATCCCCCGTTTACTAGCATACTACACTTAGTGTCGCTCCAAATGACTTTTATCAGTGAAACCATCATTAACACTTTAAGCGCGACGTGCTCCACTTGTGGCCACGGAGGAGACTTCAATAATGCTGCTGACAGAAAAGTACTCACAAAATAAATTTTAAATGAGTATTTATTTAAAGCAAAATGAAGGCCGGGTCCACTTAATGTTTGCATTTTCAAAAAAGCTAACTTTAATTTACTTCAAATTTGAGTTGAATATTGACCATCAGTTTAACCAATTGTGGTCAAAGTTTTAAAACATATACTCATGAAGAAATATTTGAAATTCATGTGCGTGCATATCACTCGCGACTTAAAGTGGATGACTAATAGATACAGCACGTAGTCGTCTCGTCGAGAAAGGGCGTTTGAGGCGCATTATGGGCGGTGAGTGACTCGAGTTATTTATGAGCAATAAAAATTGGACACAACAATTTGTATCTGTGTGCCCACATGATGCTATTCAGGAGTCAGGTGCTCTTGATTGTATGATTTCGAGCTTATTCACATTCTCCCGACAATTTGCTTTCACGAATGAAAACAATTTACCTTGATTTAAAGGCCATACATTACAATTCAAATAAGAGCATATTGGTTGTGATGTATCTAGCCTTTCAGAGCTTTCTGAATG
>JACJUY010013482.1:0-16515 GCA_014220935.1 Platorchestia sp. MABIK | reverse complement strand
CACGAGTGCTGGTTCGTGGATGTTGCTCAAAGTATTCCACAATTCTATCCTCCTGTGGATGATGGCCACACCCAGCATTCCCTCTGTTAACGTTGAAGCTGCCGGTGTCACGCAATCTCGTATGCAGAGTAGCAAAATACCGTAAATCAGGCACTTCGCGCCTAGGAAACCTTTCTCTGTACATCCTCAGAGCGAGCCTACCATTTCCGCCTGCAGCTCCATAAATCAAATGCATGTCTGCCTTCTCAGCATTAGTAAATCTTTCCATGGTCACAGTGCAACGGCGTGTCAACAAATGGCGAACTGATACTGCAACACGTGCGTTCCAGTAATGTAGATTGTTAATAATAAATTTTATTTCATTATTTCAGTTTCACATTGCATCTTGAAATCTTGTCGTTGATTACATAGAATGGATAACCCATAATGAAATGAGAAAAAATGCTTAAATTGTATTCGACAATCTCGAAAACTAACAACTTCAAATAACAATAGGTGTGCGGCCCAGTTATAACATACACTTCTAAACATGCTTTGCGACGCCATAACTCGAAAACTAAAGAGTTTTGGACATTTTGTCATTCATGAAAATCGATCTATTTTGAGTTTTTGTACCTAAGTTCGAAGTTTGTTCAAAGTAAAAAAAAAACACCCTGTATATGACAATTTTTGAAGAATATTTGGAAAAAATCATCAAGAATCAAAAATAGATGAATAATTCAAACCAAAGCGAAATCAGAAATTATACGTCTAGTCATATCAGAATCATAGATTTAAAATTAAATGCAAGAAACTGCATCCCTCTAGCTTTGAAATTGAGGGAGGGCAGATGTTTTGAAAAATAATAAATAAAATCGTTTTCTTCGAATAACTCGTTTTCTTTAGATCAAATAAAAAATGCCAGGAGCGAAAAAAAAGAATTAGAACCATGTTTCCAATACGTGTACAAAGTTTCAGAAACATATCTGCAATAGAACAAAAATTTTCGAAATCGTGTTTCCTTAATCGGGGTGATTAAGGAAACACGATTTCGAAAATTTTTGTTCTATTGCAGATATGTTCACCTAGTTATTTCTTCTAAGGCCCTGAACCATTGAGGAAAATCAATTTTCTTTAATCGGATGTTCATTAGGAATTTCAAAACAAGGAACACTGCTCGTAGGTTAAGCATTATTTAATATTACATTAGGCTCATTTTTTTGGTATAAAGATGTACCTCCGAAGCGAATGAGGGCTTCCTTAGTTTACAAATTTAGTTGTGTACAGTGTACATCAGGCTATGTCGGTATGACGACTTTGCCGTTTTATATAAGGATTGCCCAACATCGCGGAGTTAGTTATCGTACTGGGAGGCCTCTTGCGCAACCGCCTCATTTGTCTGTGCGACTTCATGCAGAGCAGTGTGGTGCTGGAGTCGCTGAAGACCAATTTGAAATATTGTGCAAGGCTTTTGATGATTCGGAACTAGGAATTTTAGAATCTTTGTACATAGCCAAAGAAAAACCCGTTTTAAACAATGTGAGTAGTTCTTATTCGCTGGAAGTTTTTACATGAGTTTTTTTATCAATTTTTCTTTTTTAACATGTCTGACGAACTTCTGTTTTCTAACGTTTTTCAGACTGTACTTACTGAGGATGGAGCAGGACTCCGAAAATTTTTATAGATTTGACGAAATGTAATATGAAATAATGCTTAACCTACGAGTAGTGTTCCTCGTTTTTAAATTCATAAGGCCCTCAACCCAATCAGCCTTACTTAATTAATAGGGTGGAGCGTTTATTCAATTTTTTTTATTCTGATAACGCTATAGTGTGGAAAATTTGTGAATCCTCATGAAAATAATGCGTGCAAAATATTCGCCCACTAAGTCGATATCTTCAGGTGCCGCCGAGGTGCGGAAATTTCAAAAAATAGCCAAAAAACGTCATTATTTAAAAATTTTCCAGAAATTACAAATTTTTATTATTTCTTTGGCAATAGCGATAAAAGTGTGTTTAAATATATCACTTTGTTAAGTTTCATATTTCAGGTCGATCTGATAACATCTTCATAGGCCGCCAGCGTCACAAAAATGATCAAAATGGGAAAAACTAAAGTTATTTTTTCCATATTTATTTGTGATCAAAATGTAGAATTTCAGTAGCTATAACTCCGCTATACCCATCAAATGATGTGAAATTGTATTGTTAACGATCCTCTCACGTATTTAAGCCGTGTGATTTTATCTTCACATGCCGCTAACTATTTTAGAAAGAGTCAAAATAAAAACTGAAACAATAGGGCATGTTCCATTACGTTCCGCTAAGTCCGACTGGAGATGCTTAGGTTCCACTAGGTTAGGTTGGGGGAGGCTTAGGTTCCACTAGGTTAGGTTGAGGGAGGCTTAGGTTCCACTAGGTTAGGTTGAGGGAGGCTTAGGTTCCACTAGGTTAGGTTGGGGGAGACTTAGGTTCCACTAGGTTAGGTTGGGGGAGNGGGAGGCTTAGGTTCCACTAGGTTAGGTTGAGGGAGGCTTAGGTTCCACTAGGTTAGGTTGAGGGAGGCTTAGGTTCCACTAGGTTAGGTTGAGGGAGGCTTAGGTTTCACTAGGTTAGGTTGGGGGAGGCTTAGGTTTCACTAGGTTAGGTTGGGGGAGGCTTAGGTTTCACTAGGTTAGGTTGGGTTAGGCTTAGGTTCCACTAGGTTAGGTTGGGGAGGCTTAGGTTTCCGCGTTTCCTTTACTCCATACTAAATGGTGCCTTCCTCCTTCCTTTCTTTGGATCGCCTTTGTGGCGGATAGGGAGGCTTAAACTGACTAATAATATTATCTAAAGAATTGAAGTTAATCACGCGATAAATTACGAAGAAATTCATTCAACATTTCTTTATTGGAAGACTGTCAATCGTTAAGATGTGCTACCTATGAAGCCTGTAAAACGCAACGTTTCGATGTACACACATCATCATCAGGCTGAAAATATACAGAAAAATTGATCAGTCACATTGGTAATATGCAAATCTAATTCTTAAACTATATGAGACTAGTCTGAAAGATGAAATCACAGCAAAAAAATGTTTTATGAATGACTAGATACAAAGTTTGTACAACAAAAATATCTAAACACGAGATCAGTGACAGTAATAGCACACCATAGATGTTCATTGGACAAGCGACAGGGGCGAAATGACCGGACGAGCAGTTGCCTCAAACTTCTAAGCTGCGGTTTTAGAGAATAATTTTAGAGCAAAAAGTCATTTGTGTTTTCGTTGAGAACAGGTTTAAGTTTATGGTTGCGTAACGCTTCTATAATTTGAATATGCTCTTTTTTAGTCACGTTATATAAGATTTTTGTGTTAGAGTATAGATCTTCATTTGATGGTTTGCAACTGTGGTCAATGCAGAAATGGTTGAAAATAGAACCGTGATATTTATGGGCGGTTAATCATTGCCTCAGGGTCATCCTGGTCAAGCCAATATAACATTTATTAAGAGACTTACATTCTCTTCTGTCACACTTAAATTGGTAAATTACACAGGCTCTGTCCAGATCAATAGCTCTGGATGCAGACATATTATTTTTCCCTAAGAGGTCCCTGATTTCGACCATTTAACGATTGACAGTCTTCCAATAAAGAAATGTTGAGTGAATTTCTTCGTAATTTAACTCGTGATAAACTTCAATTGTTTCGTAAAGTTGAGAAATTAGAAAAGAACTAATCTAAAGAAATGAATTTCGTATCTTTTCCTGATAAGCCCCTCCACTAATGCAACCCAAAAGTTCACCTACTTGTAACTTTCGAAATAATGCTCCATCGACTTCAAATTACTCTAAAACGAAATAATATTTTAATTTTTCATTTGAGAGTAATTTGAAGTCGATAGGTGCATTATTTCGAAATTTACAAGTGGGTGAACTTATGTGTTGCATCAGTGGCGGGGCTTTACTAGAAAAGATCCGGAATTTCACCATTGTGTTCCCATTCCATTGTGAATTAACGTTAGTCCATGTGCGAACCTTTTTTACCCCGGTTGACCCACATGTTTATTATAGGAATACCCATGAAGGTAGCGTCTTGTTTAAGAGCTACAGGATAAGGGCCTGGAAAGTTGCTGTGTATATGTGCATGTTTGTGATTGCTGCCAGTAATCGTACGTTGGAAACACTACCCTCCAACTAATTATCTGTCACACCCAACATTGAGGATTTGCATATATAACTGGCCGCCAATTTGCCTTCCTCCCCCAGTGCGCCATTACAGACGATCGCAATAGTTTCTATCACCCTCTCAAAATGTCTAATTTTTCAATCCCATGCAAAGCCTCTAATGAACCAAACTTCTGTATTCCAGAATCTTTTCATACAGGGTGTTCTTTAATTATGGGACCAAGATCTTTAATAACTATTGATACAATGAACGGATTTTTGAAAACAAAACGGCAGTAGAATCCTGAGATTCTACTGCCTTTTATTTATTTATCTTTTATTTAGACTAAATTTTAAACATGTCATTCATAATGGGGCGTCCACTCGACTACATGCAATATTGGGCGAGTGTTCGCATACTTCTCATTGCAGCACTGGTGAGGGTGGGATCGATCAATCTTTTCTCTGAGACGATGGCATCCTTGAGTTGAGTCAAATTTCTCGGTTTGTCACGATAAGCCCATGCCTTCAGATATCCACTCCAGAAAAAATCCTATGAGGATAGATCAGTAGACCTCGCAGGCCATTCAACGTCGCCGAATCTTGAAATCAGCTTTCGGGGAAACTGGTCTAGTTCAACTTGGTAGCAGTTTCAAAGCAGGGTGAATTTTACTGAGCCCTCTAATTCATATTTTGACTGTATGTGTACACATGTATGTATGGTTGTACATGGGTGCATGCGCGTATTGTGTGTGTTGTCTATGTGCTTCTGTACGGAGCTTTAGTCATTAAAAATTTATGTTTTCTTTCTTTTTTACTTTGCAATTTTACTCAGCCTTTACATATTTTATTCATGACTGTTAAAAATTTTTTATTTCTTCCAGCGCTGGAGACGGAATGATAATATTCCGAAACGTTTGCACCATTAAATGTTCTCTTTATGACGTTGGTTCTTCTTACTATTTTGAAAATGAGATTCCCTAAGAATCGCTGTATAAGTACTAATATAAACTTCAGGGCATTATTTTTCAAGAAATACTACTCATTCCCCACTCGCACATTAATTGCAAACTAACATTGTTGGGCTACGAAACTTGATATTTGCCCGTTCTTCGACGTCTAATTCTACTCATTTCAAGCCCTTATGATGACGGCGGCAGGCTATAATTCTAGACACGACTCTTGTCGGTGACTTTCGACTGTCTCCAAGAAAGTGACGTGTAACTCGAGAAGAAAGAGATGCGTCAGCAGCAACGATGTATCCATGATACCAAAAATAGGTGAGGGTACCGAAGTTGTGCTCCAACACGTCACCGGCAAGAGAAAAGGTAATGCTCTCTGTGTTAGCCTTGAAGGCGAACAAAGATGCTCTAGTGGAAAAAAATTGCGCGCGTCGCCAATGCATGACGCTGTATTTTTTCTCTCAAAGACATTTGCTTCGCTTCTTGGAAATTACTTTTTCCGTGGATTTTCTGCGTACGTCAAATAACATCAGGTGAAAAAAAGGATTTGTATGATAAGAATATGAATAACCCGTATGCAGAACACTCATCCAAACAAGTAATAAATAGTGAAGTGTACTCGTAACCTTTTGGCCAACGACGATATCGGTCATTAGTTCCAGCTCGTTAATGTGACATCATAGATAAATCAGAAACTCTTAAGATAACAATTCTCCTTATCATTTTAAGGTAAAATTAGAAAAATAAAAATTAATTCATGGTCGGCCAAAAATCACTCCGTTAAATTCTTCACATTTTCTCAGGAATCTAAAAAAATGCAATTGACACCGCGGAAAATTATTCCAAAACTTCAAGGATTTCAAAACAATCATTTGGATATCAAACAACCATAACAAATTGAAATCACCTTACAAATCTGAGCGAGCATAATTAAACTGTTTTTTTCGGTCATATTTCACCTAACTAAATTTGTCTCAGTAGTTTCTTAGCTCAAACACCGGTCGCCTGGACCTAAAACAATCTAATTTTTACCTCGAGTGCTGAAGACATTGAGAACATTTCACATTTTGCCTGCCCGCCAAACCTCAGTACAATGTATTAATTTTTTGTGATGAATCTAGACAACGACATTAGCTTCTCACTCAGTGAGTTAAAGTATCCTGGCTTCACTCATACACCAAAATTAAATTTAGGCATTTCGTTTCTTCATGTCATTTGCGCACACTTTTGTCGTTTAAGAGCGGGACACACTTCATGGTCAACCCCCTTATGCGCAGCTAAAGAATTTACTTTATGTGCGAGTGGCTTGAAGTTTTTTAATTAAATTCTGTCCGCTACTGACACAAGAAAATGGTCACTTAAATTTCGAATGAAGTCTCAGCGCCGAGTAGAAAAAACATTTCATTTCACGAAAAATTAAATGACTTGTTTTCATTACTGTGCGACTTCCACAAAACAGGAGAGGTCGAAAGTAAGCTCTCTTCTATATCAAAGGCGACACGAAATAGGAGATTTCCCCTGCGGGAAAATTACGTCACGTTCAAATTAATAAAATGTGTACAATATAAATGCTCATTGCGGAAGCGGTGCACGAATTCAATGTGAGAAAATCAGAAGCCATAACGTCAGAAAAATGCTTCGATTCCTATGCCAAGCTACAGCAATTACGTATATTTTGTTGAACAGCAAAATAATATTTGTTGTGTGTCGTCAATGTAAGGTAATATTAGACTTGGTTTATAAGGTTTCTAGTTTGATGTTCTAAGGCATTTTCAAACTAATTGAGGTAATATTAGTTAGTTTGAGCTTCCTAAAAATAACAAAGATGTTTCAAAGTGAAGAAGGTTGACGTCGCCATTTAAAATGGAGTTAAGGAAACTCAGGAATCTATGCACAAGAAGTATTCCAATGTAAGATCTCTTGCTTATAAAACGGTAAGTTAGGAAAGAACATGACACAAGATAAAAGTTACGAAAGAAAGTTTTAGGAGCTGAAAAACAGGACAGTAGTAAAAAACGAATAAATAGTCTGAAACAACGCTGAAGACATTCTATTTCAACAAAAACAAAGCCTAACTAACCTTCGGCTTAGGACCTGACATCTTCTCCCTGCAATCGTCAATCAAAAGATCGAGAGTATCTGGAAATATTTTAATTTTTTAGGATGGGTAGATGCGTTAAAACCTCTAAAGATTGTAGCAAAATTACAAAATAATTTTTGGAAATTAAAATTCACATTTCATTTAACTTCGTGACATACTTTTCTTGAACAGAAAGAAGTCGGGAAAATTCACAAGCAAATTTAAAATGTTGTAAAATATTTCAGGCAACACAATATAGTTAAGATAAAATGAAAGGTGGAACAAACAAATCAATTCATTATTCAAGAATCACGCACAGCGAAAGTTTGGGAGAGAGATTAAAAGTTTTTCAGTCTGTTCTAATTAGAGGCAGGCAATGAGTGTTAGTAGTTAAAACTATTGTAAAAAGCAGGGTTCATTCAAGAGTCGAAATTTTATTTTGGCATTTGGCCGATCTTTGTGTAAAATTTAATTTCTTCATTCCTTAAATCGAAAAATCTCATGATGAAAGTTTCATTTTTCCGTAAGGACGATAATCTTTGGCCACTGAAGCTGCTAGTGAAGTTGACATGCAGGAGATTAAAAAATAGTAGTCTTCCAGAGCTGTTATATAGTGAAGTTAACACGCAGGAGGATGCAAAGTCTTGGGCCACCAAGCTGCTAGTGACGTTAGCAAGCAGAAGCCGCACTGTCAAACAGCACCCAGAACGTCGTGCGGCTCAGTAGAGGTCCGGGATATGAGCCGATAACAAAGCCACCAGCCACACGCCTCAATGCGACGCTGCAGGAGTGGCGGAGAAAGCGGCTCCTCCTCGTAACCGCGACCGGCGCGTACCGGCGGCAGAAAGTTCAAAGAGCACGGCAACCCTGCTGGCACTCCTATGCGCATCGCCTCCACTGCTACAAAAACAATGAATAAAGACAGTACAAAATTCTTGAAAGGTCTACATTGCGAAAATAACACAGAATAATTCAGAGTATTACGAGACAAATTACCTAATTAAGCGCAGCTGAAAGCGGTAAAAAGGCACTGGAGAAGACAATACAGGATCCCTCGTCTCTCTTAATTTTCGGAAATATGTACTGTGGGAAGATCGTAGGGTTGCGCATAAGAATAAGGTTAGGCAAGATTATTAATAAGTTAGGTTCTTGAATAATAACAAATTTTGCAATGGTTGAAATTGATATTAAAAGTATGAATGCAACGCATCTGTACTTTATGTTTCATTCAGTGTTGAAACTTTGAGGCAAGAAGAGTTGGCAAGGTTGAAGGCAAAGGTTACTTGACTTTCAAGAGGATAGTATAAGGTGAGAAAGGAACTCAAAATAGGGGAGTTACAGACACCTCTTTAATAGATTGAGCTCTCAACCGCCATTTAGTTAAGTAGTACAAGCAAATAAGCAAGCAAAGATAAATGTGGCGCCAAGACTATCGCTAAGTAATTTTAAATATAATTATTTAGCGAAAGTCGTAATAAAAAATTCAGCCACACATACAGACAAACTATAATATAGGAACAAAGTCCAGATGCCAGGTAAATCGACGAGACGTCGATGACTTCGTAGAGCGGGTGCTCAAGTTTGCTCTGGTGACGGCGCAAGAATAATGAATTCAATTTTAAGGTATTGTTTCGCAATTAAAACCAGTCTCAAAACTAGACTGCTACAAGGTAAATCACTCGACGTACGCGTCGCACAATAAAAGTCAGCGAGAAGTTACACCACTGGCCTTCTCCAAAGCACGTCAAGTTAGAATCTCTCTCTTTCTCTCTCTCTCTCAGCCCCGCAATCTCCTGACCAACTGCCGCGGAGCGCTGTTGAGGCAACTATAGTATGAGAGATCAAGCGCCTCTCGGGACACCCTGCAGAGTTTACGAGGGAAATCCTCACATTGGCGTTCGCTGCCAAATGAAATAACGTTTTTTTTTGTTTCAAGCCTCCCACTTGCCGCTGACGGAAATTAAAATAATGAATGATGGTGTAGTGTCGTACTATCGACACAACTTGAGGTATTGTAGCAGCAGCTTTAACTTCACTTCAGTTCCCTAAGCCGCAAACTCGGGTGAAGGATAAGTATACGCACAGCAACGCTCCTAATGATGTACTGCTTAGATCGGTGACAGACCTTCCTTAAATCTAGTCGTGCCCGGAAGTCGAACAAGGACTTTCCGGTGGTTGTAAAGCGTGGCAGAGGCAAGGCATTATAAAGGACTTCTGTCGGTCAGTTAAGGCGGTTTATGACTTATCCGGCTCCTAGACATGCGAAACCCAAGTGCAATAAAGACATCCGGTGGCACCTGCCATGCAAGGCTCACACCGAGATATAACAATTTCCCTCCCTTCATATGAATATATGAAACACGGAGGGCATATCTCAACAACCCATTCGCATTACAGGTTTAGTTATTCTATCTGATCTACGCGGTTCATTTTGTACAGGTGAACTGCTAACAGGCTGCAAGGTAGAAGGCTCAGCCGCCTTGCTACTGAAAGATCTCAAATTACTAAAAGAATGAAGCAGCTGATTTGAATGTCTCTTCCAGATTACATTTAATGCTAAGATTTGAACATGAAAGATATTAACAGCAACTTTACCAACAATAATTCCCTTCAGCGACTTGGGACCATTTCTTAAATTCAGAGCAAGAACATGATCACCGACATCAAATTGAGTTCCTTACATAGGCTTAGACCTGGACACAAAATATTTAGGATTAACTCTATCTCTGGAAGTAACAAATTTACGATTGTTGAGCGCAACAAAGGGAGCAATTTTTGTGACACTATGAGGAATACAATGTGATTGAAATAACGCGTAATTAGTTTGTACATCAGAGAAATTATGAACAGAGTTACCGTCACTCGTATCGTTCCTAGGCTTTTGTAGAATAGCTTCGTTCTTCCGCTGTTGAGGCTCACTTGAACTCTTCATTGACCCATCTTCTCTTCCGACATTGCAATGACAAACGCACTGTTCCGGCTGCACCATGTAAGTGCGGGCACGTGTAGGTCCTGCAGGTCCTCCCCGTGTAAGCTCAGCCGGAGGAGGCAGTGCTGCAGTCGTAGATTTGCAAACTTTAGAAATGTGGCCTGTCTTCCCACATGTATTACACTTCAGTTTCAACGCATAGCAATTCTTTGCAAGATGCTTTTGCTTAGCTCCGCAACGGATGCATGTGTAGTTCGGTTGTAATTTTTCTGTTGTGAAAAACGATGAAGATGAATCCTCACGAATAATATCTTGAGCATCGGAACTTAACTGTTCGATGAGTTTTGCATGTTCACCACATTCGTTGAATGTTTTTCCGTCACACTTTTGTAGAACTGCACTGAGAATTTGCGATGAACGAAGACCTGCCACGAAAGCATCTCTCAACAGACGATCACGACAGCAATTTTCGAAGTTGCACGCAGGTGCTAAGTTATTTTACGTTTTAGCAAAACTTTCTATGGATTCATTAACACCTTGTTTCTGTTTAAAAATGTAACTGATGCGCCCACAATGGATTTCTAGATTTCAAATTGCTGTATTAAATTTTCTTATAGTTCATCATACGTAGCATCAGAGAGTAACGTAGGTTTAATTCTTCGTTGTAGATCAGTAATGATGTTTACAGGCAAGGCTTTAACTAAAATACTAGCTTTCTTACTGCCATTGTTTCCCGCCTTCTGAAGAGCGTCTACACACTGTACGTTTAAACGTTGTAGAAATTCACACACTGTTTCCACTTCAATGTCGAATGGAGGACAGCTAAATGTAGAATACGCCATCTTGGTTTCAGAGCACGTGTAAAGTTCAAATTCACTTCGGAGATTCGAAGTCTTCGTCGCCAATTTGTAGTGTCGTACTATCGACGCAACTAGAGGTTTTGTAGCAGACGCTTTAACTTCACTTCAGTTCCCTAAGCCGCAAACTTGGGTGAAGGATAAGTATACGCACAGCAAAGCTCCTAATAATGTACTGCTTAGATCGGTGACAGACCTTCCTTAAATCTAGTCGTGCCCGGAAGTCGAACAAGGACTTTCCGGTGGTTGTAAAGCGTGGCAGAGGCAAGGCACCACAAAGGACTTCTTTCGGTCAGTTAAGGCGGTTTATGACTTATCCGGCTCCTAGACATGCGAAACCCAGGTGCAATAAAGACATCCTGTGGCGCCTAACATGCAAGGCTCACACCGAGATATAACAGATGGTCAATTTTTTCTGTTGCAATCTTCATGAATACTTCAAACACGATAATATAACACTCGTACACAAACCCAGTCAGGAATGATTGATAAGTTGATAAAGTTTTGCTCGACTCCAAAATAGCAATGGCTCTCTGTTTCCTCGAAAATGAACCATAATCGTTTTGATGATGCAGGCTTCATTGTCTTTTAAATATCCCAATATTTAATACTTCTCATACTGGGACCGAATTAATAACTCTATCCCAATTATACACAAAATTCAAGTATTGTGTTTTTTACCTCTGAAGTAGAAACAGCACGTACTATGGATGTGGATCAAGTACTTCTAGATAACCTAGTCGACCGTAAGTTTATAATTTAATAATGAAATCGTGAATCAAACAAACACATAAAGAAACACATGAAGACAGTTACTGCACGGTGCTGACGACCGTCTAGTTTTATTGTTTTTATGCTGCATTGAGGTTGATAACAGTAGTAGAAAGACATTGTTCGATTAAGATGGCACCACAACTTCGAAGGATGTGCTTATTGAAACGCTTGATCAATGTCACGCATGATTAAGAGCTGGCAGTAGATTCGAAGCGAAAATTCAATGTACATCATTGTTATACAAACCTTTTTAGCGGTCACATGAGCTGGAATCAAGTGAAACCGAGACACTTTTACGAGTTGATTGTGTCACTAAAATTACTCTCGCATGCCACCTACATTTTGCCTACAATTATTATGCTCAACGCACTGACGCATGAAATGATATAATGAAAACTTTGAGCTGCTGTGCTATATATTCGCAAGAAGGTTTTCCAACAAGCGTCCTCTCAAAAAATTGCTCTGCCTAAAAATGTGACAACACTAAAAATTCGAAACAAGCTAAAAGGGCTTAAAACCAAACAACCGCGCAAATAGTGAGCTAAAAATACCGTGCACTAGAAAAATGTACATAAACTGGATTAAAACATTTGAAACTGATAGAAAGACCCAATTGAAGTCATGCGTTGTAAAAGAAAGGAATATTTGCAGAACTACCCTAAAAAAATTGTTCTATTTTTTCTACGTTAACTTTCTATTGACGCATATATTTCAATTTTACTGTAAGGTATGCATATGGATTAAATCCATGTTTATGTGTTAATCTGCAGCTTCTGTGAACGTTGCCTTTCTATGAATTTTTGTTGTAGTTGTGATAAAATCTGGTGCATGAAATCTTCCCCTATATTTTAATGCATCCCTTACACTAGTAAAATATAGATACACACTCCATAGGCACGTCACTTTAATATCACAAACTGAGCAGAAAAATGAAACTAACACACTCTGATCATCTGAACAAAGTCTACGGATTTTACTTCGAAGATTTAATTACCTACAAAACAAATCAAATATCTACGGTTATTACTCCGAATATTTAGTTACCCGCAAAAAAAATTCTACGGTTATTTCTCAGAAGATTTAATTCCCTACAAATCCTGGCAGTCTGTCGTATCAAAATAAAGAGTTAAATTCTTCTTCCAAGATAAAATCTCGATGAGGCACATGAATTTATCAATTCCCACCTGACCCATTCTCCGCATACTGTGAAGGCTTTCTAGCTTGGTGTCATATATCAGGTTTTTCTTTTCCTCACTCATGCCGTACGCATTTCACAGTACTTTACTTTTCACCATCATTATGTCCCGAAGATATATGAAGTGGAAGCTGTTTTTTATGAACCTTTTATTAACAAAGTCTTCGTTAATGTTGAAGATGAATTTTGAATTTTGAACTCGAATGAAAGCGTTTCAATTTTATGTTTTATCTGTGCATAAAATCGCCATCTTATAAACCGACAATTCAGATTTTAATAACGTTTCATCAAATTTTAATTAATTCAAAGAAATGCTGGATTCATGCTGTTCATCAGTTTAAATTTGCGAAATTTTAAATGGTGAAGAAGGAGCTCAGTTCTGCAGATCGCATCTAAAATTTTACAGCTCTCATCCTTAAAAGTCAGTATCTGTGTAGTTTCTACACGGTTTCACACATATCATATGGTACCCTTTTGTCTTTTGCTCATTGTTTTACCTATTCTTTTTTCAGTCTACTTTCTCAGGTGCAACACAGCGGAACTGAAACAACCATATTCGCCAGCTACCTTTTTGCATCTGATAAAGATAGCTGATCTCCCAACTACATGCTATTATTACTTCTAAACGGATATTTTTATTGTTATTAACTGTATGTTTTAATTGCAGCCAGGTTTATTGTATTATTGTCGTTAACTTTATGTTATTTTTGCTCTCCCAAAAATGTGACATATGTAAAAAGATTTTGATGGCCATGCACCCATTTAATCACCAAGTTAACTTAGAAGCTAAATTCTTATTCACCTGAGTAAATTATTACGTCTGAATTTTGCTATGAATGAATCTAAAGTAAAACAGTGGTAGCCTAATGCATACGCATTAAAAAACGTAGGAAATTTCATTAAAAAATTTTTAGAAGTATTTATCACAAGAATGATATCAAGAGTAAAACAGAAGACATTTTCGTGGCATCACACATATGAAAAAGTATTAATGATACAAATAATGATCCATGAAAAGCAGAAGCTTCCAACGTTCAAAAATTTCATTGCAATGTTGGAAAACAATGTTTAACTCTCCGAGCAAAAAAACACCAACTTTATCGTACCCCCTTTACGATCACTCGTACTGCCTGAACCAAGTTCTCTCCCCACGAAGCATCGCTGCCAATTTTATAGCCTACAAAAATAAGAGTTTCGAAACGAGCGCTGCGAGTGAGCCTGGCACAGATTCTGCAACAAACGACTTCGGCTCAAGAGAAATTGAATGAGTCAAGTCTTGAGTTAATTTACAGGCTTGAGATTTCTTCGAGGTAGGAACAGCACCGAGGCAAATTCTAGCGAACAAAGCTAGAAAATATTGGAAATTGATTTCGCTCGCTAGAGGTGTATGAATTTTTTTAAACGCAAGATTAAGTGGATGAGATATTGGGTCAGAAGAAGAAAATTCATTCGCTTGATTTCTTTATGGCGTGCTTGTTTGTACCTTGCTTACTCAGTCTGTCAGTCCTTAATACATCTCTGTTCAAATACAGAATGATTTTTTTCAAATCCAATTCATGTACATAAATCGACGTAAACTTCGATGCCACTCTACACAAAAAAAAAGTTGCAAAAAGTAAAGACACGTGTCTAAATTTTTCATTCAAAAGCAATTTTTACAAAATGAAGCAATCGCATCAACTTTTAAATCACGCCACCATAGCACAAATAACCTCATAACATTCTGGTAGTTCTTAAAGTGGTTAAAATATAATTAATGGAGTTATTTATTCTTCCCTGAAGTAAATGCTTATGTCTCATGCTTTTATATACAACTCAAGGAAACAGGACTTGAGTCATAATTTTGAACTGTGCTGTCATGTGGCACAATTTTAAACTTAACTTGAATTGATAGATGACATTGAAATAATATGACATCGTCATTGAAGTAATTTGACATTAATATTGAAGTAATATGACAGTGATATTGAAGGAATATGACGTTGACATTGAAGTAATTTGACATTGATATTGAAGTTATATGACATTGATATTGAAGTAATATGACATTGAAATTGATGTAATATGAGATTGACATTGATATTGAAGTAATATGACATTAATATTGAAGTAATATGACATTTACATTGAAGGAATATGATATTGAAATTGAAGTAATATGACATTGACATTGAAGTAATGTGACATTGATATTGAAGGAACATGACATTGATATAGAAGTAAAATGAGAATGATATTGAAGTCATGCATGATTTTGAAATAAAGTACGTGATTCAACATTCAAAACATATCGGATTCACCTTAAAGTAAACCAAATTCAAGAAGGATAAATCTAATTCCAAACAATCCCGTTCAATTATAAATAAGCTAAATGTTTAAATAAAACGAATGCGCTAAAAAGTTACCCAAATTTAATTTGATAGAAGTCAAGTTTAATTGTAAATGAATCTAACTTAATTTCAAATACATCATTTTTAATTTGAAACAAAAAATACGTTTTACATAAGCAGTGTCGAATTTAAAATCAGTCATATTCAATGTGAAATAAATGAAGTTTAATTGAAAGCAACTTCAGTTCTATTTAAAATGAGTTGAGTTTATCTGAAAATAATACCAGTTAATTTAACATACAGCAAATCGAATTATCAACACACTGTTAAATTTTCAGGTTAATTTAGAACAGTTTGAGTTCAATTGAAAATAGGGACATTTTATGAGAAACTAGTTCAATTTAGAGCTGTACGAAGACTACGTGCATGTTTCAGTTTACATTCATATTATTTTTACCTAATCTATTGGACGATTATTTAACGATTACTTCGTTATCGGACGAAAAAGAGACATAACTATAAACAGTTATTAACGGTTAGATAAGATTTTAAGGTAGTGAAAGTCTACCAAACCACAGCAAATGTGTTCCAAAGAAATGAAGGAGGAAGTTACCATTTAGCATGGAGTTGAAGGAACGAAGAATCTGTGCACAAGGTGCGTTCCCACTCGTTATATTCTGCGAATAGAGACAGTAAGTCAGAAAATTAGTTAATGAAACAAGATTTAAAATTAAAAAAGTAGTGGGTGCTGAAAAACACGACAGAAGTGAACCAAAAAAATAAAATGTCCGCAACAAAACAAAAACTATTCTATTTCTACATAGGAAGGACTGTGTAACTTTCAGCTGAGGACCTTACATTTTCCCTTGGGAGCGCTATTTCAATTGATCCAGCAGCTGCATCTCAGTGGTTGGAAGTTATTCTCATCCGGGAAAAAAGCATGATAAAAAATAATGGAACACCAAAATGTACCCTCTTTACAATGTCCTGTATAACATAAAAATATTTTAAAAACATAGTAGGTGCTCAGTAAAACTACTGTAGTTTTCGCTCACAACTATATATCTTCTTTCAAAATCGGAGTGCTGCTATTTCTGTGTTAGGTCAACATTGGAATCAATTTCGTGAACACAGATGAAGAACTCAAAATTTTTTACGGATTATAGAGTGCTGCCTTGTTCAGTTTTAAGGGGTTCTACTACCTTAAAATTCACATCATTTACCTAATTTTTCCAATTTCCCTTTTCACATTTTTATTGCAACT
>JACJUY010013479.1:6693-19650 GCA_014220935.1 Platorchestia sp. MABIK | reverse complement strand
GGGAGTGGGAGGGATGTGTGTAGGAGTGGGAGGGATGTGTGTAGGAGTGGGAGGTGTGTGTGGGAGTGGGAGGGGTGTGTGGGAGTGAGGGGGTGGGAGTGGGAGGACATACATTGGGAGATTGCTGCACACCAGCTGCGGCTGGACCAGCTGGCTGCGTGGTTTTGGGACATCGCTGGATAAACAGCTGCAATCCTTAATTTTCTGAAAGTCCACTACCACTAATATCCAATACTACTGATATCCAATACCACTAATATCCAATACCATTAATTTACAACACCACAAACAATAGAGCATTTTTGAACTTTTCGAAATAAGGGACTCGTCTATAATGATTCGTTTCTTAGTGCCACGGGATGTAACGCGGTCACTGTGTAATGGTGCACATGTGTGTGTGTCCCACTTGGTAAGTAGCTCATTAACGAACAGCAATGTTCAAAAACATTTTAATTATTTACCAACTTTTCCGAAATACATTTTTGAGTATAAGGTGACGCATTAAGGTTCAATCGCATTCTTTACCCTTTTTAGATATACTGAAAATTTATCAGGGCTGCGAAGCCGGTTTTTCAAAATAACTTCTTCTAACCCAACCCAACTGACCGTAACAGCCGCACAGCCGTAGTCAGTGCGTCAGGGAGAATTTATGCAGTTAGTTCCTTATTAAAACGGAGCTGGCACACCAGCACCAGCTGAGCAAGTCCCCACCACCTGCCAGGACTACCTCCAGTGCCAGCTGGACCTGCCAGGACCAGCTTCAGTGCCAGCTGGACCTGCCAGGACCAGTTCCAGTGCCAGCTGGAAAGTTCGCTTCCCAGCACTGCCAGCACGAGCAGGCAGCTCCAGGCAGGTGGCACGCCAGTGTGTGTGCAGCTGTGGAGGAGTAAGGGTGTCGCAGCTCCGTCCAGTGTGTCTCCAAACTGCTCCGCTTCGCCGCGTGCTGCGTCCTGTAAAATCAAATCTGAAGTACGTTGACCTCGAAAAAAATGTTTTCTTTTCTTGAGTGAAATAGACTTGCTTATGCAAAGTAAACTTGACGAAGTTAAAAATCTTGAATCAATTTTTTGTGTATATGATGAAATCAATTTTGTGACGACGCTTCAAATTCCACGTACGATCGTACAGAAAAAATATGTGACTCAACGTAGCAATAACTCCCAGCACCAAAAACAAAAAATTCTGGTCAAACATCTCCCTCGGGAATTTCCCGTGAACCAAGAACTGCTGCAGGCCCTCGTCATGTCGCTCCCCTCGCCAGCTCAAAGTTCCAATTTGCGCCGTCTTCGGTGGTGACACGTCTTATATAATAATAATAACGATAATTCAATTTGAGCGCAAGAAATTCAATGTGAGAAGCTCCCTCACCTAATTTAGGAAAATCAAACATAATGAAATTCGTTTCGCTAATTTCAAAAATGTGACTAAATACCTGAGTGCAGCAAACTTGTTGACGAATTGTATGCGTGAACCTTCACAATTGCGGTCAAGGCGAAAGTTTCGAGTTACAAAAGTTCCGGGAAGCTGGAGACCCGCGTAATGAAATCACTGAGCTCGGAAGTTTCCCGTCAATAAATCGCTTGAGCCTCGAGTCCCGGATCAACAAATCCCGTGAGTTCGATGCCCTCGATCAAAAAATCCGTAGAATTTGAACTTCCGGATCAACAAATCCCCGAGGTTAGTAGAGTTCTCGATCAAAAAATCCGTTAAGTTTAAAGTGTGTAATCAAAGAATCCGTGGAGTTTAAAGTCCCGAATCATCAAATCCCTGTAGGTTGAATTCTCTGGATAACCTCAAGTTTTGGACCAACAAATCGCCGGCCTCCAACGCTTCCCACGGTCTCCATTTACGGCCTGCATTCGGCCTGTCTACGGCCTGTCTACGGCCTGCATACGACCTGCATACGGCCTACATACGACCTGCATACGGCCTACATACGGCCTGCATTCGGCCTACATACGGCCTGCATACGGTCTACATACGGCCTGCATACGGTCTGCTCTGCCGCCCCCGCTAGGGGGGTAAGAAGCCCCCGTCTGGCCCTTTTCCTCGTCCTCAGCTTACGCCAACCCGTCAGCTGCAGGAGCTGACTTACGCTGACAGCTGCACTCAGCGCTGCACTCAGCTGTTCTTCTCGTTCCTGAACTGACTGCTTCGCGAAGTTAGGAGTATTGCTACTAGAACTCTACTGTTTAGCCTCTATTTGTTTCCAGCTAATGAACGCAATATTCAGCAAGTGAACTCGCATGCTGTTGCGCGAACTGCTAATTCAGTTAGCTCATGAAGATCTTGTGCGCTCCGGTGCTGTGAGTCGGTATCATATTCCTAAGAGAATTGTCTTCACTGGAAGCAGGGATCACCTCACCACTGTTGGTTGGCTTTACTCATCACAAAGGAGCAGAGAATCAGGACTCTGGCTCCTCCTGCCCCTGCACAGCACGAGATCGGGCCTATTGCTCCCCTGTGCGCCGTACGCGGGGCTGGCTGCAGGAGATGCTTGAAACGTGTCATCTGACAAGGCAGAGTTAGGCCCAGCTTGCCCTCCCTCCAGGGCGAGAGGCCTGCTTCTGAGATGACAGTCACGGCTTTTATGAGCCGTCCGCTGCACCGCATGAAGTGCAGGCACCGCACACAGCGCCCATGGTGCACCACGTCACGGTCAGGGCACATTGTAATGTTCCAGAGGCCGAGGTGTTCCATGCCAAGTTTCCGAGCGGCGCAGCACCGACGACTCAGGCGTCGGACGATGCAGGGTCGAATGAGGCGCTGTGCAGCAAATTACCGAATGCAGCAGAAAGAGGTGCGGCGCATGTACAATGCGGTGCAGGACCGAGTGCGGTACCGTGTGCAGCAGAATGCGGTGCGGCGCAGGTACAATGCGGTGCAGGACCGAGTGCGGTACCGCGTGCAGCAGAATGCGGTGCGGCGCAGGTACAATGTGGTGCAGGACCGAGTGCAGTACCGTGTGCAGCAGAATGCGGGGCGGCACAGGTACAATGCGGTGCAGGACCGAGTGCGGCACCGTGTGCAGCAGAATCAGTTAATGTACCTCGCCGTGCAGAAGAGGTCCGGGCTCGTCACGCAACACGGAAGGTCACGGAGCAAGATTCAGCTTCGACCGCGTTTGTTAATTACAGACTGCATCCTGGGCGGCAATTTTCTGAAGAGAAACCGCCCAGCAAGTGAAGGGCGTTCTGGCAGCCAAGTGACAGAATGGAATGAAACCGAGCGGACTGAAAAAAGGCATCGCGAGTCCAGAGCTGCAGAATTGGACTTGGAGGCAGAGAAGCTTGCAGGGCTCGCGGGGCGGCAGCGAGGGGCAGTGAAGTGTTCACAAGTAAGTGACGAAGGGCGCCGTGGGTGGCAGAGTGCCACAAAGCGTTCACGGCACAAAGCCGATCAGCGAAAACTGAGGCCGCTACGCAAGTGCGGACCGCACAGAACTGAAAAGCGTCTTGGACAACAATCTGGTGAAAGGAAGATTGCAGGAGGGAAAATTGCTGATGACGTCAGCAGGGCGGAGACAGCGCTGCTGTTGGGCGTGTTGCTGCTGACGACGTCAGCTCTCGCAGGTTAGTACAGGCTTAGAGCCTCGAGGGGCATTTGATTTTTGTACTTTGAGGTACGTAGTTTTGTTTTTTTGCCTTTATGTTCTCTGTAAAAATTGTGCTTCATTTGTTTGGGAACACATTTATTGTAAAGCTTGTACCACCTTCTCTTTAGTTTAAAATTTGTTTCATGAGCGTCAAAGTTGAACTCCATTTTTCATCACGGAACGCAACGGAAATGACAAAGTTTGAAAAAATGTTCATTCCCCGCTCGCTACCAGGTGCATACGTCATGGCCGCAGTGGTTTTGACGCGCGAATAAATTAATTGAGAGGAAGTTTTGTGCGGTATTGCCTGATGTCAGCTTCACATGTGCGGTATCGCCTGATGTCAGCTTCACGTGTGCGGTATTGCCTGATGTCAGCTTCACATGTGCGGTATTGCCTGATGTCAGCTTCACATGTGCGGTATTGCCTGATGTCAGCTTCACAGCTCATGGCTGAAGTCAGTCCCGGCACCACGAGTGGGCCGCCACAGCTGGCGAGTTGCGCTGCTGTTCAGACCAGGAGCCACCATAGGGTGAGACGAGTGCTGGCTGTGACGATGACAAATCATTTCCTCCCAAAAATGGCATCGGTTTGCTAATAATGCATTACTTCCGCGTATTTCCTGGAGTAAATTACGCATTCAAACATCCAATGGAATAGTCATGCCTGCATACCAATAAGCACCAAGTCGCAACGTGGCAGGTGCAAGAGTAATGTTTGATCAGAGATGCCTGGGCCTTGTGTGCTGCAGACTCTCGTCATTTTGGTGCCAATAGCGAGTCACCGCTGCCGAAGAGGAGCTGCAATAACATCGAGATATTTGTAATGAGGGTAACACGTCAGATGCATTTTCCCACGTTAACTGTCTAGTGAAGCTGGCATTTAATGATTCTGAACTTTGTGGGTATGTTTTGAGGGCATTGATGGCGAATGATTTAGAGCACATTTGAAAATTATTGCATATATCCTCATCAGTATGGAAATACAAATATTAAATGGTCGTAGGTGCAAGAGGGTAACTAGAGCGCTACATGTCAGGGGGGGTCGGTGCGCCCCACATCGCTCAGAGGCGGCAAAAGTTCTAACCAACATGAATTACAAAATGCATTCTCAATTTCTATCATTAGAAGGAATTATTAAAATTGTAAAAAATTGTTACTACAAAATACAATTGACCATACTTCCCTCGTATGTTGACATTGCGCAGTTGTGGAAGATCTTCCCACTCGAACCTCACGGCTGCCTTGTGTGGGATGGTGAACTGACCACACAGAATCGAACTCGCCTCCCTCACAAGTCGTCGCTTTGTGCGCTGGCGTCTGTAGTAACTCGGTCATCCTGACGAGAAAAACTACTGCCACTTATTATCATTACTAGTGCACACGGGCTGTTCGGCATAAGTCTGAATAATTTCATCCCTTCTTTCTTGAGTTGAATTCTCTCGTGCCACCCAGCGCTATGATGAAGAATTTCCTCGCTTCTTTCATGTGTTAAGCTCTCTCTAGCTTCTCGGTGTTGCTCTGCATTATTCTGTAGAATTTCCAAACGCCGGTCAAGGGTCAATTTAGCTCTAGCTTTTCGTTGGCGAGCAGCATTGCTTTGTCTTGCCATTTCGCGTCGTTCATCCGATCATCTTCGATGTTTTTCTTGCTGTAGGAGTCTTGCTACTTCTCTCTTGCGGTTAGACACATTTCTATCTTTGGTGGCCTCTTTTGCTGGAATTTTATTCTGAAATGTCGTCTATTTTCTCTTCAAAGCTTTTCAAGAAAATCACAAGTTCGAAAACAATAACTCAAGTTCCAAAATCTTGGGCTTTAAACCCAGTGGTAGCCAGGTTACTGGTCGAACGAATTTAAAACATTTCTTTTTGCATTATCAATTAAAAATATCAAAGCAACACGATGAATGTAAACGGAGAAAGCACCATAAAAAATTTCTATTCTAAAAATAAAACGATTGCGTATTGTGGATACCATAATCAAGAGGGGGTCACACGGACGGACGGACGGACGGACGCGGCTACTTTTATAAGAGTGATGCTATATTGTACTTAACTATATACTATATTATACGTGCAATTTTTTATTGCCATGTAAAGTAAGAACTAAAAGTAACTATTTTTTTGTTTAATAAATTCAAACACTTCTTAAATTTTTTTGAAGCGAAATCAAAAAACTGAATCTCAATTTTGTAAACCAGTGCAGTGGGAATCAAACAAAAAACTAATCGTCTCTATGTAGATTGTTGGCTGAGAATATAGTTCACCCCCCATTATTTGAAATTGGAAAGAAGGCGAAATGAAAGAAAGGCCGTAAAATAAAAAATTCAATCTCTCGAGAGTTGATGAGGCCGAGTGCACACGGCCCGTATCACAGATACGCTCATCGGCTGTCTTCGGACAGACGGACGCGGCTCTTATTATAGGATAGATTATTGGGTACTATTGGTGGTATTGGATATAGTATTGGGTCAGTCATCCTGACGACCAAAACTATTGCTTGTAGTGACAAAGTTTCTCTCTTATACCTACGTCCCGTTAATGACTTGTGTGTTGCAGTAACTTGAGATGCAGGGCTTAATCGAGGAAAACCATCATCGCCGGAACGAATAATGCACATTGGGTTTCAAAGATTGACTTGATGTCAGAAAGCGCGTCTGGGTGTTGATGGCGGCGCGATGCTACCGACGCCTCCACACTACATGCGGCGCTTCGCTCAGAGAAAAAATGCTTTGAGAAGCTGGCTGTTTTAAGCTGGTGTATTTAAACTTCATCGAGCAAATTGTGCACCCTGATGTATTGTAGGGCTCAGTTGACCTGTGTGAGCCGAGCGTCATGACACATGTTGAGCGTCCAGGACCCAGATTCATTGTACTATTTTGAGCATCCAGTGCACGGGCTCATGGTAGTTTTTCCAGTATTTGAGACGTTTACTCATGGTTGAATTTAAATATCCACGGGATCAGCTAATGGCGATGCTGTGAATATCCACGAAGTGCGTACGGCTGTCTGTGCTCTAATTTACATCCAAGGCTCAGGAACCTAATCTGCTCTAACTAGAACGTGAGTCGATTATTGGCTGTAAATTTTTCCTAACTTCTAACTGCGTCAAGCGTTTGTCATGTGAGGCATTTCGATGCAAAATACTTCCGTTTTTCAGCCATTGCTAACGTCATCGGGCTCTCGTCTCTACCGCTTTGTAAAATGCCGGTAGTAATTGATCTGGAATTGCTCCCAGCAGATCCTGCCGTACGGTCGTTAGGGTGGGTGTGCAGCGTCACAGACGTGAATAAACGCAACGGTCGAGCTTTGTGGCTGCTGATAAGGTTAGAAATGTTGCACAGGCATGCATCTGCTCGCTTTTATCGTACCCCGACCAACAATTGAGCCTTTGACTGATCCACTTTAACTGGAGTTGCATTGGAGATCAAAGATAATTTCCTCCCTCGCGTCCAGCACTCGCCCTCCACTCATGGCGCTGGACTGACGTAGGCCACGTCGAATAGGCAATGGTAAAACTACTCAGTGGCAGTTCTCCACTGAGACGTCGTGGTATACAGCAGAATATGAAGTAGTGGGTCATAATAAATACGTGGAATCATGAATCATTGCGGGATACGGTATAAGATGGTTCACGCTACACCTAAGTTGGTTTTCCCCGTACGCTGTTTCATGTTCCAGCTGTAGTGAAAGGGGAAAGTAAGTTGTCTCCAGCTGCAGATAGCCGACCGTCATTAAATTGACATCTAACCCGCAAATTCAATAGAATTTGAAGCTTAGACAAATTGAAATAATGTCATGACTATTTCGAATAAAGGCAACAGCAAGGCTGTAATATTACAACGGTAAATGCTAACTTCTGTGACGGAAAGGAAAAATATGAAATTGAGATTTAACTCAAGGCTTACCTTCTGTTCTGAGGAGAGTATGAAGAAAAAACTAGCTGTCTTTAACTGTTATTTTTACGCCCATTGAGAGCACACTCTGTGAGCTGACAGCGAGCGCCACAATACGAGCCGGCCCTCAAAAATGCAGGACTTCGAGGGGGAGGCTTGTCAGTGGGACGCGGCAAAGTTGCGCTGCCAATGATTTCGATGAAAGTTGGTCAGGAGGCCTGCGCGCCCTGTCAGCAGGGATGCACGGGTCTTGCTTTAGTAAATCCTATGGAAATGCGTTCAAAACAAAGCTTATTTTATCTATTAGGGGTTACATATTTTATCTTTTTTAAACGCGTGATTCAATTTATGGTGTGTTTTACATTTAGTCCTAACAAATTGCGGATCTTATTGTAGAAGTATTGAAATTCAATCCAGTCTTACTTTTTCATTGCCATTGCAAAAAAAATTGCAGTCACTCATTTTTCTCATGTAGCTGCAAGTTTTGGTGAAGTGAGAGCTCTACGTCAATTTTGATAGTTGACAATAATTATAAATAAAGAATAACTGTTTCACCAAGTTCTTTTGGTGAACACACTTATCTTTTTCGGTTTTGTTTAGATTGTACCAAGTGTTCTTTTATCCTCATTAATCGAACGGTCGAGAATGGAACACATTTTACACAATAAGCCTCTAGCTTCATTCTCTTGCTCCAGCGCTCCAATCCTACTGTTCATTTTTCATGCCTTGCTCTTGGAACGCAGGCCTTTGAGGATCAAGAAAGTGAGCTGTCTTCATTATTTCACAAAGCCTACTCTTGACTGCAACGAATACCTTGATGAGGAGCTAATGAACGCAGGCCATTCACTCGGTAGTGTCGAGATAGAAAGCCCCTAAATAAATTAATGTCATGTAGGGCCTGAGATCGGACCTTGAGGAACGCCCTCATTAGCTTCGTCTCAACCGCGTCTGCAGCTCTCGTCTTACCATTGTCTCTTCTTAGAAGTACATGACCAGCTTTATTTAGCGAGGGTTTAGCTTTTCGATGGAATACCTTCTTTAATCTCACGTTTCATTAATTAAGTTTATGCCAGCGAAAGATATTTAAACCTATTGCTATTGTGCACAAAATTAGAATATTCTGAATCGCTTGTGTAAATATTTGTACTTTGTATGTTCGTTGTCTATGATGCTATTTTCGTTGAATTGTGTAGTCAACCTTAAGCCGAAGTACATTAACAGTAGGGGAAGTCTGAGCGTTTATTCAGAAGGTATTTCTCCTATTGATATGCTCGCCGAAAATGAGGTTATTTTACTTGAGAGTTAGATAATTTTATTTGATGGTGATGTCACTTTATTTCTCAGTGATTCCATATTTTTACGGTCAGGTGATTTTATTCGATAGTGAAAACATTTTACTTCACAGTGATGTCACATTATTTCGCAGTGATATATTCTTTCTAATGAGGTCATTCTTTTGGATAGTGAAATCTTTTAGATGGAACAGCTTCATGTCATCACCTTCTTGAGACATTATGCATGCGCATTAAATACGAAGACAACTATAGCGATTTACCTAAACTAAAACTGATGCTGAAGTCCTACGTACTCGGGGACACAGGAGAGGGAGAACAAGCTATCATCAAAAGGCCTCGTGAGTCACAAATGGTAAACCTAAAATCGTTCATCATTATAATTTTCTAACTTTCCAAACATCATCCGCTGTTTCAGCCCCATTCTGGTACACCAGAGAGAATTTTGGGTTAGTTGTTCGATTGATATAATGGACGAATTATGACATTCGCAAGCGCGAAAAAATTGTAAAATTTCTGTTTTCAATCTACAACTTTTTATTAACATTTGTTGAAGGATGCGAGAGAAAGAAAATGTGTGCGGCTGCCGGGGTAGGCATGCTGGGTGGAAAGGTTGTGCGGGGATTGGGAGGAGGGAGGGGAAGGGGGAAGAAAGATGGAGAAAGGGAGAGAGGGAGGGGATTAAGTGAGAGGGGGAGGGGCGAAGGGGAGAGAGAAGGAGGGGGAGTGAGTGAGAGAGAGGAGTGAGTGATAGGGAAGTGAGTGAAAGGGAGGGAAGTGAACGAGAGAGGGAGGGCGAGGATGGAGGGAGAGAGAGGTGGTTATGGGAAGAGAGGGAGAGCGGGGGGAGGAGTGAGGAGGGAGAGGGGGAAACCGGCAGGAAATTTCCCTCGTGCGTCACGTGANGGGGGAAATGGGAGTGGGAGTCTGAACCCGCGCAGGATTTCAGTTTGTCTCTTTTTGATGCCCAGCACAAGATGGATGCAGTAAATGTAGGTGCCGAGATATTACTCATGTTGTAATGTGATGTAATTTGTTACATTATGTCACGTTGTAATTAGACGTTGCCACTGACAACTGTACCTATGCTCTCCATGCCCGCACAATCTGTTCCGTTCGATGAAAATTCCCCGTCGGTTGCACTGAGCAGTGCCGGGTGTGGGGCACCACGCGCTTGCTGTACATGGAAGCGGGCATTCATAGTAGAGGCTGTTGACTCCACATTGCTGAGTAGTGTGCATTTGGAGTGCTTGTAAATAAAGATATTTCTAGAAACTGTCCGGATGGAACAAGGAACAGCACCTAAAAGGGAAAGATGTGACATTCCCCTTGGAGAGAAGCGCGGCCTTTCTGACCGCCGCACTATAGTGCCCCCAAAGCATTTGCTTTACAAGGAGCAACCCTTCAGACATGGGGAACTACGGGGGAGACCGTGCAGCATGGTGGTGCCCTGCTTAATTTACTATATTCACGTATCGGGTGGTGATACTGCCTTACATGATGAACTGTAGCTATCTGTAAATCCATTCGTAAAACATGTGAAGGTGAGAGTATATGGCACGACAAACACATGGGAAAGTAAGAAAATTAGTAGATTTTTTGAATGACCACCCAAAAAAATTTTGAAATGAATTGAAAAATTATGCTGTTGAAACAACGTCTTACACAGAAACCTATTAGTGAGATCCCAACTGTACAGAAGCACGGACATTACATTTATTTCTACTGGAACACTGTCAAGACCGTTTTGTTTAGCTGTAGTGGTAAAACCAAGAATAGAATGGTACTAGTAATAACAGCAAGACGGTGAAGGTTCTTCGAGTAAACTTTGTGCACCCTGTCCCCACATTCAATTTTATGCATCTATGAACCTACCTGAACACTGAGGGTTAACAACGTAGAGTTTTTCAAACAGATAATCTTCTTCAATTTAGAAAGTCTTCATGTTAAATGGTATTTAAATATTGGCACTAAATACCGTAGACTTTATTCGATTTTGTCACATCACCTTGAAATAGATATTAAAATACTGGTTGTAAACACCGTAGACTCACCGATTTCAATGTAATTTGAATGAACGTTTCTGTTGGAATTTTTTTTTTCACAATCTTCAGGTTACCTTTTATCCCAAACAAAAAAACTGCTTCATAGTGCCTCGTAAAGTAAACTAACCTAAAACGGAAAGGCTTGAACGGATCTGTGGATCACGGCGCTCATTGTAACATTTGCTACACTCCCGAAATCATGAAAAACTCCAAGTGTGTTTTTAACTTTGACAAGATCGCCAAAGCGACAGCTGAATAGTCTATGACCGTAGCTGTCGTTAAATGAGTTTATTACTATTATTATCCATCATTTTGTGAGCGCTGATCTTGAAGGCAGAGGCTGGCGTGTGAGCCACACGACCTCCAGCGTTGCTATGATCTGTGCTTTACCAGGTGTGATTCCTTAGAACCTTTTCAGTAAATTAGCTTAAACAAAATTTTTACTAAAAATGTTTATGTTTCCACACTTAAAAGTTTGGATTGATCTGTTATATCTCAGGATGTGCCCGTGTAAAGTAAGCGCCGCCGGATGTCTTTTTCTCGCTAGGCTTCGGATGTCTCTGTCACAATCCGTGGGTCGGAAGCGACCCACCGCCGGAATATCTTTGTTGCTTGCGCTTGCTTGACTTCCGGGCAAGACTATTATATAGAGGAAGCTGTAAGCGACGGGGCCAGTATACGAATAAGCGTCTTGCTGAGCGTATCATTCTCCTACTCTGGTAGCCAATAAGCTACCGATACTGTAGTTTGCAGCTACAGCTAAAATACATCATGTTGTGTAGAAAGAAACGACACAACATGATCTTACCTATTTGTTTGATTGATTGATATTTTATTCGAGGGGTTTTCAAATCATCAGTAAACACAATGTTCGGTTTGATAAAAGATGCAGTGTGTGCATCAGGAGCGGGTTACTTGCAGAGCGCATGCTCTCCCTCAAGGAATGATCTCAGAAGTTTGTGGGCAGCTACAACTTCTTCCCCACTCGTGTGGACGATTTGTTCAAGGTGTCTCCATTCGACAACTCTCCCAAGACGAGTTCTTTCACTCACGTTCTTACATTATCTGGGGGATTTTTCCGGTCTAACTTAAAGGTGTTATCGCGGTGAAGTTTTCTGAGAGTGAGCCGGCCATTTTGTGTGTGTTGGGGCGCGTTATCAGCACCCGGACACACAGCGGCCAGGTGGCGTGACTGGGTCACCTAACATTCAATGGAGCGGGTCACACTCGGTGTCACTTTCTCATTGTTTCTCGCCTTATCAGATAACGCGGGCTGACGTCCCGACACACACGCGTGAGTGCTAGATAATTCTGTGTGGACAGATTGATTTCCTGCGTGACTGTGGCGCAGTCGCTTAAGGCTCCGACCTGGCGGCGTAAGGAGGCGTTGGGCGGCGTAAGACGGCGAAAGGCGGCGTAAGGTGGAACATGACGCTGCCGTTCAGACCAGGAGCCACTGTAGGGCGAGACGCGCGCTGGGTGTGATTATGAAAAATGATTTCCTCCCATGAATGGGATCGGCGTGCAAATAATGCATTACTTCCGCGTATTTCCTGGAGTAAATTGCGCATTCAAATATCCAATGGAATAATCATGCCTGCATATTAATAAGCACCAAGTCGCAGAGTGGCAGGTGCAGGAGCAATGTTTGATCAGAAGATTTAAGCGGCAGAATATTGATGAGCGAGCATCGGACGCGGCTGCCTCACGCTAGTTGTCCCGCTCTGTGTTCTGCTTAAGGGCCTGACGCGCCCCGGTTGCGGGGCGTGACAGCCCTTGGCGCAACAGACATGACGATCCTGAGACTAGGCAGCAAAGGGCTGCAATGAACTGAACTTGTGTCCAGCTCAGTGCAGGCAGCAGGAGAGCTGTCGTGCTGCTGCTGCGTGCAGTCGCATGCTTGCGTCCCGCGAAAGATGTTGGGGCAATTTCTTGTCTTCTTTCAATGCAACTGGCTGGGGAGCAGGGTTGGGTGATACAACTGGCTGGGGAGCAGGGTTGGGTAACACAACTGGCTGGGGAACAGGGTTGGGGAACACAACTGGCTGGGGAGCAGGGTTGGGTAACACGACTGGTAGGGGAGCAGGGTAGGGTAACACGACTGGCTGGGGAGCAGGGTTGGGTAACACAA
>JACJUY010013478.1:402-14952 GCA_014220935.1 Platorchestia sp. MABIK | reverse complement strand
GCAGTGTACCTCGCCATACTGCAGTGTACCTCGCCATACTACAGTGTACCTCGCCATACTGCAGTGTACCTCGCCATACTACAGTGTACCTCGTCATACTACAGTGTACCTCGCCATACTACAGTGTACCTCGCCATACTGCAGTGTACCTCGTCATACTGCAGTGTACCTCGCCATACTGCAGTGTACCTCATCAATAAGTGAGAGTAATATAGTTTAAACTAAATACTAACGATTGAAGTTCATCGTAAACTAATACTTATGTTGCATCCTGGGTAACAAAAATACAAATAGCTCTTCTCCGATTGGCATGCCAGTTGATACGTGGGAGTGAAAAGATAGTTTCCGAAAATCGACCTCATATTCTTAAACTCAGAAATATATAAATCCACCCTTTTTTATCATTAATTTCTTATATCGCACGTTCCTAAGCTTGTACTTCAATGTAAGTGCGCACTAAATAGTGTTTTTGAACAATGCATCGCCTCTGGTATTGTGTTTTTTTTCAACTTGCGTTGACAGGCATTATCAGACCTAGATTACCCAACAAACGGAATGCATTTTTCCATGCCTTTCTCTGAATCATTTGTTTTAACTATCAACATGGGTATTACGACACTCATGCTGATAATATATCAACTAAGACTTTTATGTTATGGCATTTTAAAAATTAATGATGTTTCTGTAGCATCTTTGTTGGAAATGAATTGTTTTTCATTTCTTTCTTTTTCTTTCTGTAATTCAGCGACAATTATTTTAAATTTATGTAGACAAATCATGAATCTTTAAATCTTTGATCTTACGTGCTGAAAGCAACTGCGTGTCAATTTATCTTTAATTTCTTACCCGTTTGCTCACCCAGTGAAGTGCTCGTACGCCTACAAGAGTTGACACATGCCTGAGTTGTCGTCGGTACGAACCATTTTCCAATTTATTATAGCGAACAGACGATGATGGGCATCGGATAATTCCAAAAGGTTAATGAATGAAAGCGCTTTTATACCTGCAGTCAAACGCATAGGGATATTTTATGAGCACTAAACATTTTATGTAGTTTGAATGAGAAGAGATCAACTTGGCACAGTTCAGCATTAGAGCGTAAAAAGCTCATCAGTGCCGGTATAAATAAGCTCAACAATAGCAGCCACCATGCAGGCAACAGCTAAGGGGCTTGATTAGCTCAGTGCAGCAGGAACATTACGACCGAGCAATCACTGCAAATCTGTTGGAATTTATTACGTTAATGCTGCAATGAGCTCCTGCCCTCTGGAATTGCAAGTCTAGATAACAATAGCCAATGTGAGCTTGCCCCTAACCGGGATTTGCGTCCAGTGCGCAGTGTGGGAGAGATTGTCAAGCGCATGGACAGTCAAGAAATAGGCGTTGGGAATGTGAACAATTTGAAAACAATGTCATGATCTTTCTGGAGTAGAACTGTGAAGTTAGGTTGGAGGTTAAATTCCGTTTGTGTGTTCTGCTTTTGCTCCTCTGTATTTGCTGTGAGACGTCACTTGTGTTGCAAAGTGGGAAACTCGCTCGGTGTCAGAAGACAAGGAGGTCCATCTAAAGTTACCAGAGCCCTCTCAAATTGAAATATAAATCGATGAAAGGTGTAAACGTACAATAGATCTACCCTCGCTCTTTTTTAGAAATAGTGATGCAACTTCATTTAGCCCCGATGAAGGAATAGTAGTCCGTCAGAGTTGTTTTATTTCAACACAATAACTCTTGTTTAAAACAAACATCAGAAATAATTAAACTATTTTTAAACTAATTGTCACTCAACATTGAAATCCTCACTAACATAAATCACAACACTACAATGAGAAGCCTTCGCTTTTGACTTTCCCCAATGAGAGTGTCTGACTGTCACGGGAGTTGTACAGGGGGAAGGAAGCAGCCTGATCTGGAATGTACAACTTCAGTTTTGAACAATTCTGGAACTATGATGTAGCGGCCCGTGCGCACGAAGCTCCTGTTGAAATTGCTTTACTAATCCGACTAAACACTTCCAGCAATCTGTGAATGTTGCTCTAGGGGAATATGTTTTGTATTTCATTCAGTCAAGTTTGCTAGCGTATCGTTCTCATACACTTCAGTGTCCGAAAATAATTCTTACAAGCAAAGCTTGCTATATGAAAAACTCGGAACATTCCTCATCATGGTATTTGTAGTGCATAGTTAAAAAGGCAAATTTTTGGTAATTTATTGATGAACAAACTCAAAATTTCCACATCACTAAGATGTTAAAAGTTAACTTTTGAATATGAGATTCAGGAGCACAAATGTTTCTATTTTCAGCTGACAACGTGTCATTCTAATTGTCAATTCGAGTTTCACCATGCCACCATGCCATGGCAGTTTCATCATGTCATTCTAATTGTTATCTGGTTATTCTGGCAAAGAAATTCCATTATTCCACCCAGGAGCACGAACTTCAAATATCAAGCTAGCAAACCTCAACTTGGTTTACTCCACCAACCTCTCAGCTGTCGTCTACTGCCACGGGCTGCCTGTGATCTTTGTGCGGACTTGCGTACGACGGCAAATGTGAGCTTGCGCTGGCTCCTCAAGTGCCTCGCTGATCTCCAGATGCGTGGCCACGGTATAAAAAGAAAAAGAGACTAAATCGCTTAGTTAATAGATCCTAATTTAAAAGTCCTAAAATCCCATTGGTGGAAAGAGCACAAATAAAAATAATTGTATCAATGGCAACGGTTGAATCAACTGAGAGAAAAAAAACAGACACTACAGTGCGTAAAAATTGATTCTCGTATTACGGGTATCAATTTTGCTGGCACTGTTGTTCGGCAACTTCATGAAGAGTCTGTAGTGATGATACCCAAGTCTGCGCTGTGTGAAGTCAGGCAGACACGAGCAGTGGACATGTTCGAAATGGTTGCGTTTTTTCATACTAATGAAGTAAATAAAAAGCAGACACTTCAAAACATATGCTCGCATCTAGAAGAATGAATATTTTAGCATAGTCTTGGAAGGGATCAATGGTTAGCGTTGTGTAAAGAATGGGAACATTCCTAACAAGGCTAGCTTTGCAGAATGTACGAAAACATAATTCCTCACCACTCACAGTGTGCAGGATAAAACTCTATAATCACAGATCACTTTCAACTGGAATATATTTACATATTTATGTACGCATTTAAGCTTACATGTAGATATATGCGTATATTTTCACATATATGAAATAGTCTGCTGAAAAACAATAATCAGACTGTCAAACTATACTTTCTTTCATTTTTATGTTAATATACTTTGTCTAACATGCTTAATTCATTCTAAGTTTGGGACAGGAATTTCCTAGGCTTTTATTCCTGTTACTTCGAACTTGTACATCTTTTGATGGGCTGCCATGGAAACCTCATGCAGGCAACAGCATGATATAACTTCATTGAAGTTATATGCCCAACATCACTAATGTTTTTGAGTGTAAGATATAAAGTACTTTCTTATGTTTTATTTGTGACAATGTACGTGCTTGTGGTAAATGAATGTTTCAAATCATTCAACCCATTCGTTCAAAATCTCATTTTAAAATGATTTGCGAAAATCTCTTTAGAAATGCTTTAGCTTTCCTTGTAGTTCAGTTTTTACCTCGGAATGAGAATGTGTCATCTATGCTCCATAATTACATTTCCTGAATTAAGAATCGAATGGACTCTTAATAATGAGTTTATATACCATAAAAACCTGTCATGTCTGGTAAAGTTACTGAATAATGGGCATGCAAATCTTTGCGGTAAATATAACTCTCATCCCAGTACTTAACGTAAGATAAATTGAATCTCATGATAAGTAGTCAAGTAAAATAATAAGAAACGGATGAACACGCGAATGTAGTTTTTGCCTGCCTCACAGAAGTAAAGAATTTTTTGTCATCGTTTAACGCGTTAGCCTCAATGTATCGTGGATAGCTATCTCTCATAAAACATTATGGTTTCCTACCGTTTGGACATCATTCAATCGTTCTCAATCACCGTGAAAAATTTTCAGTGCATATTTTATGACGTTGAGTTCTTATACAGGTCTGAATGTCGTTTCATTCAATTTAAGTCTGTCTGCTCTTCGTTTCTTCCAAAGAAAATCTAATCGCAAGGTTTAGCTCGGTGATGTACTGAACATATTCTCTCTCCAAGATGACAAGAAATTTTGCATTTGTAACATTGAACTATGATGATATGATATAATCTGAAACGTTGGTTTTTCTCAAGATATTCTTAGCTACGTTGGTTTTCCTTTTGTCAAAACTTCAACGTATTAACGATGTGCTCAATCATTGAACGTGTTTAAAACATTTGCTCCTCGACTTCAGAATAGCAGTCAACAACTTTTGCTCACGACAAGGCTGAAGCAATCAACCGGGGCTGCCTGTTCAGCACCGGCCTTTCATGGTGCGAGGTGCTGCAGCTCACAGCCCAAATTGGGATCCTTGCAATGAATTCAACTGTCCTCTATAAATCAGCTCGTCTGACGGATGAACAAAAGGATTCTGAACGTGGAGACTCCTGAGCCTGCTACGATGCACGACACGAACGCTTGTATACATGAAAAAATAACCCTTGTGTCCGACGTCGGCAAATCAGACATTCTAGAAATGAACACTGCGATCAATATGACGAAATAATTCTTCATTTACGCCCTGAAATATCAAATGACACGACTTAAAATAATCCAATTCACGCCAGTTGGACCCTTATGTTGACGCCATCAAATTTGATCAGAGTACTGTTTCTTCGAAGATGATTTCGGAAGGATGAGCTCGTTGCAGTCGCAAGGAGGTAAGATCAGCACAAGAAGGCAGGACAGGCGAGAGATCACACATGCAGGCACACGACCACCGCCTGCTTGGCGATAGAAAGCAGTGGCTCGTTTGGGGCGCTATTCTGAAGTGGCGCGACCGGTTTGTGGGCAGCAGGACAGTGTCCCTTCCTCCTGCGGGTACAACGGGACCCTCACCTGGGCTCGTCTACACCTGCATTGTCCTGACACCCACGATGCACGAACGAGGACGCTCACCACACACGCGCACGGCGCAGGACGTGCATTAAGTTGCTGTGAAGCCTTCAGTTAGGGTGGTTGTTAACAAGAGTACGGAATGAAAGGCCATAAAGCTCATCAAAGTTAGTGATGGCATCGGCATCGATGTTTCAGGCACAAACTACTCCCACGTCTACCCAAATAATTTCCAACCGTGTTTTACCAAATTCAAGAAAATGATATGGCAAACAGAGCTAAGAAACATTGTAGGTTAAAATTTATTAAAACAAAAATTGAATATTTGCCAGAACATTTTTCTATTACCGGATTAAAGATCAGGGCTTTATGTAGCATGAGGCTGTAGTTATTTCAGATTTGATGTGAAGTGAGCTTTAATTTCCAAGACTTTTTTCCTCGCTCAGCAGACTGTAGGACCAGGCCACCGACCTCCAGTACAAGTGCTCCTGATATCATACCCAGTCCTCTGCTTCATTGAGTTTTAGTTCACTGAAGCTATGCTGGTAGTTGTGGTGTGTGTTATTTTATGTTAGTCACCGCAATGGTACTTGGGTTTGAGGCTGCATTCGTAAATGAAATATAATATTTATTTCATCCATTAATATGGAATGAAGCGACTTAATTGCAGGCAATTTAATTTCATGAATAAAATTTTGAATGGTGGCGATAAAGATCTTAAATAATTGATATCTTCTTAGATTATTTAACTAGAAGCCGAGGTAAATTCATACTCCCTTCCATAACAAAATCCGACCTCAATGAAGTTTCTACTTCATTGAAGTTAGGACTTGGAACTAGATGCCTTTTAACATCGAGCCTTTAAAAACTGTGACACAGCATTTAAGCAGATCATAATTGCCACTTCTTATCTTGGTACCGATGAAGCGAACTGTAAAGAATTAGCTATCTCCTCTTCATTGGAAGATTCAAAATGAAAGGTCTATTGCTGTTGAATATAACTAAACCGAAACCTTTTTTTAATTGCACCTTTTCCAAATATTTTAAATCAAATTAAAATCATTGCTTCTTCGTACTCTCACGTCAAAAAGTTCATCTCGAATAGTCTGATGTACGTTCAAGTTAAGCGCTCTAGAATATCTCAAATTTTAATGATAGAATAAGGTTACCAACGGATGCCATAGAAGTTACTGAACTTAGGTTGGCCCACAAGTAGTTATTTCTCAACTTGTCCATTGTAATATTTCTAAGTAATGATTCAACTGATATTTTGCTCGTGGAAACTAATTGTTTAAGATGTTTACGAATGTTGGAAGTGTTGCGTCGCAGCTTCACTTATTGCAACAGCACAATTGCAAAGAAACATCCTCTGAGCTCCTGTCATGAACCATATCCGTCATGAAAAAAAGTTTACATTGATAGAATTATAATTTGGCTCTGATGGCCCTTTGCTCCAGGAATTATTTTTCCATCGATCTACTCCACAATGCACGCAGCACCCAAAAAAAATTGCCACCCAACACTCGTCCCTCCCAAAGCTCCAGTTCCTGCACTCTCCTAAAACCACAACGGCGGCTATTTTTCTTGTGTCGCTGAAGCCTCAGCGACTAATGCAGTGATTATACAATCTGCCTTGTGTGTCTTGCCTACCTCCTCGACAAATAATTTTCTGGGCCCGAACAGGAACACAAGCAGGCGTGCACTCGAGGCCCTGAGGATCCCGTGCGTGCGCCCCACGCGCCTCCCGCGGAAATGGTGGCCGGGCCCATGCAGCGACCTGCAGATGAGCCCCAAGGGGGTTGAGGGTTCACTGAACCCATGAGGTCCAGTCGTCCAGGATTAGGGAAACAGAGCAATTCTAGTTTTCAACTCCGCATTTGGATTATGCTGCGGACTAACTTCTTCTTTAACGACCCTACATGCTTTCGATGCTTCTAGGCGTTTATATTATTGCCTTGCTTCTTTTTCCGACCGACTTTGCATTATGATCTCCGTCGTAGGCGCTGTGGTCGGCTTCAAGAGCTGGGTTGTTCTTCCGTCGTTTGCTTCACTTTACAAGCGTTTAAATGACGCCAATGAAAGGAAATTAAAACCTCTCTCGTCGTAAAGCTGAGCCTCAAAGAAACGCTGGAGCTACTCGGAACAATTGAGGCAGTCGCTCAAGCGGGCCATGTCAGATAATCGATTGTGGTTCGAACAGCGCCGGAAACAACCAAGCCCTTAGGAATTTTTTCTGTTAACTTTGAAACGATTTGACAAAAAAAAATTTTCTTAAAACTTTTATACCTAAATTATAACATTTAACTAAAATGTGAAGAAAAAATTTATATAAAGTGAACTTTTATAAAAAACTCAAATTTGAGGACAGGAAATGATAGGAAAAATATCATTAATTGGAACACTTCTGTGTATGAACAGCTACAAAACGTTTTTCAGTCAGAGACGGAGATAAATTTCGGATAGAAAAATCACCTTTTTACACCTTTTTACTCAAGTTCTCAATGACCTCTTCTCTGACAAAACTGCATTCTAGTCATCAGCATCACCATGTTGTACTCGTATATCAATTATGTAACTCAATTATTCAATCTAACGCATCACAAATCTCAGGATATCAAAAGTTCTAGCCACCAACTCCCTCAAAGAGACCGAGTACGAAATTCTAATAGAATTACAGAGCAATCTCTGCAGCAAATTTCTTCTGTCAATTCGTTTTTACAGTAACACTTCACTGCTGTTTGGCTCAGCTTTGAAGCACTCGGAGTCGGAAGGTTCTAAAGCGAGAAACGGGTTTGATTTCGCTTCTTAAAGAGCTCTTATTCGGCCACCCTTAATCTTAATCTTGAGGAAAATTCCAGATCTTACTGACTTCACAAGCCACTCCTAGAAAATAATGATTTACTAGTAGCGCCTTTTATTTGAAGAAAAAATTATATTTTTCACTTCTTTCTTGAAGATCAGACTTTATTTTCAGGCTCTTACAAGTTCGCTTTTCTCGATTTCACAAATGGTGCAATATCCTAGACAAACTTTACTGAAATGATAACTTAGTACCGCTCCTTAACAGTAAATGACAATATGACGTTCAATTAACTTATCTGCGTAAATACTTTGTAACATTTACAATTGAATTCCTTCTTAACGTCGTGTTATCTCACGGCAGTCTGTCGTGGTTTACGCTTCAGATACCCTACGTCGTGTTTAAATAAACGTTACGAAGAAGGGTTCGTTTGGCCAACGATCACCTTTCGAAAAGAACCGTATTCACAAAATATATTCTCGTCGATAAGCGCAGTATGTGCTCAGCTCTACGATCATCGTCTAGAACATCGCAGCCAACGGTTACGTCAGTACGTCGAGAAGCGTAGTTTGAAAGCTACACCCACTCCGAGAATACCACGTCACGAACGTCTTGAGAAAGCTGTAGTGCTAGATACTTCCATCTCTCTTCATAAAAGTCAACTCTATTCGTAGACACTTAATGTCTTGTTCATTCCATGTAATTACTTGTTAATTAATATGTGAACGTAATCTAATCTAATTATCTGACGACACTTGCCATTTCCGGTAAATTATTAACGTTAAGTATCATGAACGAGAAACGCGTATGTTCTCAAACGTGACAGCGTCGCTGGGGCCGCTTGTCTAAGAGGGCGTCTGGGCATTACCGACTGAGCCGTGAGAAGTTGAGGTCGTGTTACGCCTCACTGCCTTCGGGCAAGCGATGGCACTGGCAGTCAGATGAGTATCAATCCTTCATGTATCCACTATTACCATTCATTTCTGTTATTTCACGTGTAGGAATCTGCATTCGCTTTCAGTGTACGGAGCATTATTCTGTTTCTAGGATGTATGCGTAATTTCACATTATGTATTATATAATCTGTTTTGCTGACTGATTCAGTAACGAGGCCTCACCTCGATATGAGCTTATTAGAAATAAATTCCTGTCCATCGATTGTGTTAACTATTTGAATCAGAAGTCAACGTTATTTTTCAAGTCATCATTTCCATATCAAACAACTAATTTGGAAGCCTGTTTATTCAATCCCTTGCAATTATTTAGCCATTAGTAATCAGAAAATTATGTCATCGGAAAAAATGACTTATGAATACGGTGAAAGTACTAACAAGGAGGTAGAATCATTATAGTCTGAGTCTAAAGACTAAACAATTTCTTCGAGAATGTATGATGAAGAGCAGGGATCGTACGCACACACTTAGGTCCAGTCATACATTACGCTCTCTTCAGTCATGAACTTTAGTTTTTCATGCAGAGAACAGCAGCGTGATGCAGGGCTGTGAATCGATCGAAAGGCATCTCAAAACCCAGTTCGTCGTCGATTACTGGAAACCTGAAGGTGGATTATCAACCACTTTACGGCTCTGTAGCGGGACAGCTGGAAGCGTAAGTTTTGAATAGACTTGGCTCCGCTACGTTCTGTTGCACGTAGGTAGCTAAATCGGCTAAGGACAAATTACACTGATAAATGCACCACTACAACACTGTAAATTGGTAGCATATTTGCATGCTTCCTCTTGAGAATTTTGGACACCAGTACAGAGTTAATAGGAAACATCACGCCGGAAGATTGAACAAGGGAAGATTTGAATTTGTATAGTATTCCTGTTTTTCACGAGATATCAAATTCCGAAATCCTTACAAGTTCCTTTGAAATTGCTCATGTTCAGTGATTGATTTTCAAATCTCAGAGTCTAATGAAATTAAAGTTACGGTTAGACACCACTAAGAAAACTTCCATGACCTCAGCTGAAATCATTGCTTTATTTCACATTAATTGCGGCTTCAATGCAAAGGAAAGCAACCGTCTATCTTAAATAAGACTTCTCTTCTCCTTTGAGGGATGAAAAAATCAAAACTCAAAACACTCATCTATCTGTGACGCTTCTTTTTCTTACTTCGAGCTGGCCTTAATGTTTTTCTAACAGTAAAATATTAACGAACATCATTATTTGAATTGGAAATTCTTCAAATATATCAAAATGCTGGACAGTGATCAAATATCACAATCTCATTAAAAAAATGATTATTTAATTTTTATTTTAAATATTACGCAAAAACTAGATCATATTCATAACATGAGTACGATGTATTGATGCAATGTTTTTTTGTCTCATGAAATTATGTCTGAAGTTAAATATTGTATCTGGATTGCGGTAAACAATGTCATTAATTGTTGGTGTGACATTCAATTTAAAAGTGAACGATGCTAAAGTAATTAACTCGTATGCTGCTTTACACAGACTAATATCAGAATGCTGAATAAGAAATTTCGTAGAACTTCCACCAGTACTTTCCCAGAATTCAATCTTGTTTACTTGACTGCAGGAGTTTAGTGGCAAGGCGATGGGTGGCTCATTAAGTCAGCAAAAAAGTTATGAGAGCTGAAGAAAAAGTGTAAGGCATCGGACAACAAGAGAGGAAATTACCGGAACGAAGCAACATCATCCGATCCCTTCTCATGTGCCGCTCACCAAGCTGCCTTGGCTGAACTTAACACCTCAGAAGGACTCATTGTAATTCTGATACATGTTATTCATGATGAAATAGGCAATTGAATGTATTTCTTCAGTTAACAATATTCCTCCAATGCAACTAGTCATTAAACTGTGCACCTAATTCAATTCTACGTATTTAATTCAAATGAATTTTAATATTCCTTCAGCTAAATGTTTAAATCCGATGAATTTCGTTTCTTGTTACCTCAATTTTATTTTTACCTCATGTTTACAGATATAACATTTGTGACATAACGTAATGCAACTTCGACATGCCCTAGTCCAATGGAGAGATGCATTTGAATTGTATATTCTTTGAATCGATAAATAAATACAATTTTCAGCACAAGTTTGCGTCATTGAACTTTAGGAAAGAATGAAGCAAAACATTTCTGCCAGAATATTTTCAAGTTAGACTCTTGGTAATGCTTAAAGGTACAGATGTGTTTGTGGAGCGATCAAATTCAAGATCGGAGACAGCACACTGAGTTTGCAACGGTGGCCAGAGCGTAAAGATGAGCGAGTGTTGCATGATTCTACGGAGTTTATGAACGCTTGAGCGTTGCTGAACTTGTGAGGACAAGCCTCAACTTAATTGGGACTGAGGCAGGAAGGGAGTAGAACTGATGGGCATTTGTGTGTCTTGTGTGATCAAAGTATGAGATTCAATTTCAAGTAAACCTGAAACGAGTGTAATTTCGAGCGATTAAACTAATAAACGGGCAAATTCTTGCTTGAAATTTTGCGTTCTTCTAAGAATATAATTCCCATAAGCAATAATAATTGCAAATTCTAAAACATTGCACGAAACAAGGTGCAAAACTGTGTGTCGGGTTTATCCGTGGCATATTACTAAATAAAGAATACAAACAAAACAGTCAGTGCTATTGATAGAAGGGAGCAGAAACAACACAGCAGGTAACGCGCAAGGACAGATCTGCACGTGATGACCGTAAAAAACACGGAATATTAAGGAAATAGAAGAGCAGTGTATGAGAAACAGCTTGGAATTTTGAATACACGAATAGAATGATGTTTGATATTACATTAAGACAGCTTTAGAAGATAGAATTAGAGAGGATAAAATTGGAAGTAACACCATTGTGTAATCGATAATAAGGCACGGGTTTGTGGCAACAGTGAAGTTCTACTTGACTCTAAAGCAAAGTTTTTGAATTTAAACATTTGTGTTCAAACAGTATTGATAATCAAACCAAATGTTAGCGTCGTCATATAATCACATTGAAAAAGTAATTAGCTGGATTTTTACCTCTATGTTTCTCAGAGCAGCAAAAAAAATAGTTTGCTCTGTGGTATAATTAGTCATATTATGAATATAACGAAGCCTAAATAATTTCGTACTGAAGCTCAACAGGATGTGAAGACATGCATCACATCGGGCCTGTGCAGGTCGGTCTCTCTAAGCAAGTATTTCCGGACAAGACGCGTGGGGAATCCCAGAGGAAGATTACAGTGGGTCGATATTATAAAATCATTCCATACCCACGACCTTTCTATTTGTAAAATACATTTCTGAGAGTAAAATTTGAAAACTGTGATGAAGTCGCGTTCGACCGGAAGAATTCATATCGAATCAAAGATTTTGTTTTGAAATATAAACCTATCAAACTTATGATTTTGCGAAATCGTTAGATTTGTAATCATGGTTTCAGAAATCAGAGGCTTGTGTAATTTTTATATTTACCCATTAAAATGCAGAGTTATGCCTAAAAAAAGGATTGATCATATTTTAATGTAAGTGTTTCCTTCTCCGAGACACCAGGGATAAACCTTAGTCAACAGTCATCAACTTCAAGTAAGTTTTATCTACTTCATGCAAATGAATCTACTCGACTTGAAAAAATTTCAGAACACTGAGTTGATATGGATTGCATTACATGATGATGCATTGGTAACCTGCAATGCTGATTTTAGCAAATTTCTGTGTCCCAGTTTGAACATTTTTTAACACTTTCTAAATGAAAGCTCAACAAGATTCGTTCATATTCAACCATCTAAATGTGTCAGCATGCAGAGTCGTGAAGTCTGTGGTAACAACATTTTAGTCTACTTTAATGTTATTCCCAGCTCATCGAGTTTTGCGCCGTAAAATAAGAAATTTTTTTTTTTTTTATAATTTGATCTCTTACTTCCGTCATGCAAATCGACGTCAGAAATTTTTTCTCTCCCGGAGACGACAGAAATGAATGCGGACACCACTGTCCCAAGAACTCCGAGTTTTTACAAACATGACGTTTCAGGCTGAATAACTTTTGGAGAATGCTACATTTAATTTTAATTTTTCTTCTTCTTCAAGTCTCCTTATCTGTATTATTCCTCCTACGCGGAAGAAACAAACGTTCAAAATCTATGGACTTGTCGCGAATTTGGGACCCCTGCCATTGCTCCGTATAGCTAACAATAATAACGTAGCTTTCAACTTGGAAACGCTTCTTACTGACAAGTTTGATTCAAAGCTGCTACTCAACTTCCTCAATGACAGCCAGCTTGCCAATGAGACTTGAAATGTCCCACATCCTAGACGCTCAAGTATCAGGCACTAATACATCTAATTGGTGCGGAGTCTGAAGACCAACTAAGTATTGCTCCGTACACCGAGACAGCTGTAGGGGGCGTCGCCACTGCACCTCAGCGAGAGAAGCGTTTCTATCGCATGCAGGAACCCATGCAGGTGAGCGCAGCCATCCTCTGTGTGCATGAAGTAAAATGTCACATCTCTTCTACCCGAGTGAGCAGCTCACTGAGTAACGGGCGGGTTCATTTACACTTGCGCTCACACATGTGGTCGTTGGTAAACATACTGTTTCGCACCGAAAGCTAACTTTAGGGTCCTGTAACGTTATTGAGAACCTACGCATTAAACACTTTTTGCGCTGTAAAATGACGCTAAAACGTACTTGAAACTTTGAGGTTTGCACACTGGAAGCAAGTGGGAGACAGCTATTGTATCTATTGGAATTAGCGCTTTTAGAAAGAAAATGTAAGGCCTCGAGCTGGAAGTTAGGTAGGCCTTCCTTTTGCTAGCTTAGAATAAGTTTTTGTTCGGGTTAAAACCATCTTTTTTTGGTATACTGCTGCCTTGTTTTCCAGTATCTACTTCTTAGTTCTTTAACTTTAATCTTGTTTCATAAACTTTTTTGTCATCTTACTGTTTCTATCCACCTTGTGCACAGAATCTGCGTTCCTTGAACTTAATAATAAATGGCGCCGTCGTCCTTCCTCCGTTTGGAACATCTTTGTTGTGGTTAGGGAGGCTTAAATTAACTTATTTAATGTAATTTGATCAGATCTATGAACGAGTCCACGAAAATAAATGACTGCATTCCCTTCAAAATCCCGGAAAGCCAATAAAAAATACACATAAATAATTACACAGAAATCATGTATTTACATATTGCGCATGTACCTACATACCTGCGTATCCGTGTGTCAATCGTTAAACAATTACAAAGGTAAGCATTAGAGTCTCAATAATTTTATAATGACAAATTTGTTCTCGTTGTTAAGCAATTTCATATCATGGAAACAATCTATTGAACCTTTCATTACAATTATATTCTGTTGCATTATATTGTCATTTTAGAGTGAGATAAAATGGAGTATGGTGTGGCGTGACGTACTGAGTGTACTCGTACTGTTGTGTAGTTTGACGTACTGAGGCGTGACGTGACGTACTGTGGCGTGGCGTGACGTACTGGGGCGTGGCGTGACGTACTGGGGCGTGGCGTGACGTAACGTGGTGTACTGTGGTGTTACGTACTGTAGTGTACTGTGGTGTGGCGTGACGTAATGTGGTGTACTGTACTATGGTGTGATGTACTGTGGTGTTACGCACTGTAATGTACTGTGGTGTGGCGTGACGTACTGTGGTGTACTGTGGCGTGGCGTGACGTACTGTCGTGTATTGTACTCTCGTGTATTGTACTGTGGTGTACTGTACTGTGGTGTACTGTACTGTGGTGTACTGTACTGTGGCGTGACGTACTGTGGTGTACTGTACTGTGGCGTGACGTACTGTGGTGTACTGTGCTGTGGTGT
>JACJUY010013477.1:24404-39188 GCA_014220935.1 Platorchestia sp. MABIK | reverse complement strand
CCCAGTGTATTTAACTAAAACATTGTATTCTAAATCCATGATGGCATTTGAACCCGCATTCACTCAGAATTTTATAGAAAACGTCCTGTGGGAATGCTCACAGTTTCATTTTAGAAACCGACCGATTTCTGTTTGGTGAAGCTTCTCGTTGGTATTGTTTTGTTTGAAGATTTCCTTTCCACTTGTTAGCACGCCAACTTTCAATGAGGCTCCTGATGACAGAGGTAGAAACAAAGAAGCCGGGAATCGAAAAAAATGCTGAAGCTTTTGAGAAAGGTTCATGAAAAGCATATGTAGATTATATTGTTCTTATTATGTTTACTGCGTCATTCATCTTGTAAATGAGTTTTTGAAATTGGAATGTTGCATTTTACGTAGGGAAAGCCTTTCGTGCTTTCCCGTTGAAAATTATTTAGGCATCTTAAATTCATGCATGTCAAAGTCAAATTCGAATGAACATGAATGAAAAACTCTGCTGGGTAAACAGTACACGAATTTTAATTGAAATTAACATACATAGAATCGTTTTAAGAGATTTTTAAAAAGTAAATTTTTTTCTGCACGTGCCTAATTTGGTAAGTCAGTCACCTCGTTAGTGGTTGGAGTTTTTCAAGTGAAAAACTTTTTAAACTCCATGCATTTTACCGTATTTGAAGTTTACTTCAATCTCATGACAGTTCCTATGACTTATTTGCTAATGTCATGATAAATTCTAAATTGTTGACTATAGATAATGAAAATTGAACACTGACAGAAAAAACATTGTTCATTTGTTCTTGGAACAATCGATTATGTTGAAGTTATGAATGGACATTTTAAGCATAAGATCTTAAACTGTTATTCACGTGCTTGCGATCTGATGGATAATTTTTGTGATTCATTTTGAATTCCCTAGCCTAAAACGTAAGATTGAAAATATATCATGAGATCAGTGAGCTATAACGAAATTGAGGATTGAGCGTACATGAAGTGTGTTCTTTCTTTGCAAGTCAAGTTTAGGTTGGACGTAGGTAAAGCCCCAGCTGGAGCTGCGCGTTTGTTCGTGACGTGGAAACAAGACTATTGAAGCGAGAGTTTTGCGACTTTTTTATTTTTCAATTACATAATCACACTGAATTTATTACTTCTCGAAAATAACAAAAAATAACTAAATTTTAGATTAATTGTCTTTGAAAATGTACCCCTTAATTACAGAAAATCTTGTTATCCCGTAGTACTGAAATAAATCAAGTGTTTATAACTTATGATAAACATGTAAAATTAAAATTATTTAGTACATGCCTGTTACTTTGCTTGAGTTGAATGAATACATCCTAATATTTTTTGAGATTGAATCAAGCCAAATTATTTACTTTTATTAAGCTTGACAGCTCATCTAAATTGTTAAAAGAAGTATGACCCGTAAAATAGATTTGTTTTCAATTAGATAATTTCTCTAGAAGCGTCGCTTTAAATTTTTATTGTATTTTCAACAGGTAAAATTTAACTTGAATGGAGAATTTCATCAAAGACAACAAGCCAGCAGACGACTCTTTAGGCTGCGAAGGGATATCCTACAAGTTTTCAACGACATGAATGCAAAAATCGATGACTTTAAATAACGTAGCAAGAAACGATGCTGAAGAAGAATAATAAAAGGATCGAAATTAAAAAAAGAGCATCTTCTGCTGAAAAACGTCGAGCATCTTAACCTCCTGACACACCTGAGGAACTAGTATAGGATCTCTAGGTAACGGTTAGCAATGTTGAGAATTAAGCGTGAGGAGTGGTCTGATGACAATAGTATTCAGGATACTTTACGATACCAGCCATTTTGCCTCAGAATTGTGGAGTATGCCAATATTAGTCGACCATGTATACTATTACCGGCTAAATTTAATACCCCAGCTGCATGAAATGGTTCGACTGGAAGCGAGCACACTATGCAAGACTAGCTACCATCGTGCCGAAAGCCCTTATGACAAAGCGTTAGCTATCCAACATTCTGTGGCTGGTATGGGCAGAAAAAGGCAAAAGTGAAACACACGAGTAANCTCAGTACGCAGCTTTATCGGGGAAATTTCTGGATTTTGGGATAGAAATATTTCAGAAAAAATTCCTACAACTGGTAAGACGACCGAGGGAAGAGAAAGAAAGAGCAGGCGATGAAAACATCAAATATTACTGATATTTAGCGCATGTTTTAGGAACAAATTCAAATGTTTTTCAAATCCACTATTTGTGAGGAGAAGACATGTTCATCAAAAAAGCCATAATAGACAAATACCTCTCAATTTGTAAAAAAAACTTTGCGGATTTTTCAGAACGCCTAAAGTAATGGAAAAGCATTTGGTGAACGTACAAGGTAGTTTCGCTGTTCACGAAACGACCAAGCTGATCATTCAACTAATCACGATTTGCGCACCAACTATGAATCCGATAACAATATTGCCATTATCACAGCCCCACTCATGACAATCATCGTCATCATCATTATCTACTTCAATCACCTTGACCTCACAATCATCAGGAGAAAGAAGCTCGCAAACTGTGTTATTTCGGTAAACTCTGCCACAGGGCGTTTGCTGAGCAAAATCAAGTTAACTATTCAAATGTCATCAACTTCCTGTCACACTAGATCACAATTTTGCAAACGAGCGCCGTTTGTGAGAAATGCTCAGTAACATGATTTGCAGCTCATGAGTACCTTTTCCATTACACTTAGAGCCGCTCACATAGTGAAGCTTACTAGTATGGACATCAAAATTTTTCAGTGAAGAGCTAGAATATCCTTATCATTCTTAAGTTAGTAGTGAAGAATTTTGATTACGAGTAGAAAACTTCGAATGACTCCGTAGTCGAGCGCTAACCACTCCGCAGGGAAAAAATTCATCGGAACTTTGACGGCTCTACACGACGAGGTACGCGGCGCTTTTAACTAGAGTTAAAAAATTCATAGTAAAGGTGTGAAAAATTTCAGATGAACATAACTATTATTCAAAATGAGTTTTTAACAACTTGAAGAACTGGAAAAGAAATTAAACAGACAACGAAGGTCGGCAAACAATTGTATGTATGGATGTTATACACTTTGTTCCGCCAGCCTTCATACACTTTTTTACAGAAACGATAACTCAAAGGACATGCCAAAAATTTTGACCGAAAACTTATAGGAGCTTCCATCACTTCAAGGCCTCCTCTTTTAGTTGCTATGATCGTTAGCTGTAAAAGTCGTTCCAGATATATTGCATCTAATTGTAATTGAAAAGTTTTTGACATTGATTTAGCCAACCCTGCATAGAATATCCTGAAGCAATCAAAATTTCTGATTTAACATTCGACTGGAGCTCCAAGAAAAAAAAGCATAAACAAAATGATGCTTACGTGGTAAAAGCATATAAAAAGCATATTTTACCTGAATCTTATCTACAAGCTGAACGCTGAGCACAACTGGAAAATTACGTCAACATAATCCCTAGTGTCACGGTTGTGTGTAATAGATTTTCGGAAATTATTGGGTTCAACACCTGTAAAACATTTGTATCTTTTTTTTGGAGAAAGCCTTTGTGTTTGACGACTGTTACTTGTAAGTGTGACTATCACTTTCCCCTTTCAGCCTGTGCCTTTTTTCTCAAAAGTACGAGGAGTAGTGGCACTGGTGGTAATGCTTATCGTATTCGTTCACGGGCTTGAGTTCACCATCCTTCACTCTGCCCAATTGAAAATTATCGCCATTTTCAGGTAGGAAAGTAGTCGTAAAAGGTCAAAAAGGGCCCAACAGTGCCATAAATCCCGACTTCAAACCGACTCCTACCTATACTTGGCCTATTACGGCTTGAAAAGGGCCCTGCATCCAACTGGCATTTTATAGGTCTAGTCGATGGCTGTTTTCGGGCTCATTCGGGTCGTTTAAAGTTGTTTCCTGGTCGTTTTCGACGAGCTCTATTTAATCGCGTAACATATTGTAAAAAGATATTGTAATCTGAACTGTTGTGCAAATCGTATAACTTGAGGAAAAAAATTATCTAATAGTATGTAACAATTAATTCCAAATTCAATATGAACTCACGCAATCATCGGCAGCCGTTAAAATAAAATAATTTTGTTCTCTCTCATTAGACTAGCAAGAACAAGTTAGTGATCGACATTGACCAATCCGCGCTTTTCGACGGGTGAAATGTTACACGGCCACTAACACCCTATATTTTTATAAGTAAAAAAAATTTCTCATGAATGTCTGTGCTATTTTTAGAACGGGAACGGCTGTTGGAACCCACTGTCGGTACAGTGGGCCTTCCCAGTCCAACTTTTTCGCCGGAGCATGCATGTTTTTCGCCGCCCAAGTGATTTCTTCGCCGAAGAGGCGGCTATTCTACTTATCGATTCATATCGCCGCTCAATGTAAAAATTTAATACAAAATTTTGCATAAAAGTGCAAAAAATTTCTAACTGCAAGTGCGACCGAGCGGGTTAAATTTTTACATTCATTTCATAATATTACACATACTTGCATATTGCTTTTGTAGACAACATTTCCAAACTATTTACAAGTTTTGAAAAGTGTTAATAGTTTTCTCTTGTCTATATGAGTACTGCTGTCCTTTTTGACACAAATGAATTAGGAAATACAGTCTGATCATTGTAACGTAAAACGTATTGTAATCGGAATTGCTCAAATTGGGACATTGCTCTTCTTTCGCCGGTTCAAAAGTTGGAGTGCTATACACTTCCAAATTCGAATTTTAACCTTGAGGTATAAGAGTTGAGTGACACTGCATTACAAGTTTTTAATTTTTAAATCGCGTGAAGTATTGAATCGTTCAATACAAGTATATACATGTAACAAACACTCGATGCCAAGGAATTTACCTCATTATCTGAACATTTGAGAGGTGGTAGGTAGGTCGTCTAGTGATTCCACGGGCCGATTCGATTTTCTGCAAAAATTTTAATTTATCTCAAGCTATTGAACTGTTTTTGATTTATACTTGCAGATCGAAACAAAAGATACGCATGTATATACATTTACTCACAATATAAAAAAAAAAGTGTATTATGCCGTTGGAATCCAAAAGTGGACGGGTAGTTATTTGCAAACGTTCACATTCGATTGTTTTATTTTGAATTAAATAATCTGTTTCCAAGTTCAGAAATAAGAGAAAATTGAAATAAGGAATCTAAATGATGAAAGTCTGCCAGAAACAAGAACAAGAATTTCACAGAGTTCATTCAAGTGCTCCGTTTTTAAATTAGGTAAGAAAAAATCCAATCTTGGTTTTATTTTCAGCTTAGCGTTTACGTATTGAAAAGTGGTCAAGTTTTTAAGATAATAGTTCACAATGCTCCTTTTGAACTGTCTGTTTTTGCGCGCAATTAGAATTTGACTTAAAATCAAGTTAACCTGTTTCAATCAGAAAGTTTTGAAGTATGTTGACATATATTAATCATATTTTTGAAGTGCATTTACCATGACAGTGTTGTGGAAATTTGTTCAAAACCGTACTTATTGATATTGTTTGCGAGTGATGTCCAAAATCAAGTTCAATAATACACAAAATACGTTTTTTAAGTTATTTCACTGTTCTTATGATTCATATATGAAACCCTTGGAATTGTAAAATTTCTACTGATGATTTTATTGGCAGCTCTGATTGAGTCTTGTTATGACATTTTCGAAGGTTGGTACTTGTGAAAATTGAATGGCGTAGACGCAGGTGTAATGAAGATTGAAGCAGAAGCGGCTCATTGCGAAAGCTTAAAAAAGTGTTTGGTGGCAAATGGTTTTTATGATAACCGTCAATGTCCTGATTTTTGTTTTTTCAACTTTTCAAAGGGAAATTGCTAGTGGATTGCAGCATGTGTGCAACGCAACGTTGACGACGGAACACTGCAGAGAGTGCTTATGAGTGTGCCGAAAGTTTCTGCTGTTTAGACTATAACTTCATGTTGTCTCCATTCAGATATGCGAAAAAGTTATTGAAATCTTCAGCAGTTCCGAAAAGACCTCTGTGAGACAATAGGAAATTTAAAACTTTTAGTTGTATCTTTTACTCCAAGTTAACACAGTAAATCGAAGTTTTGCTAATTGATGAGTTTCGTAATACCCTTTATTTTGAAAAATGAATGGCTGTTTGATTGACCCATTACAGTAATGTGTTTATCAAGAGTAAAAGTTATATGTGTTTCAATTTTTTCAGCAAAAATATGGTAAAAATATTGTTTGCTATTTTAACTGAAATAAAGAATGCAGTAGACATTCAAAAAATTTAACGTTCAATATCGGTTTTGATGCGCTCACGGAAATTAAGAATTCCGTTCCAAAGAATCACTTAAGGAACACATTTAAGAACGTTTTACACAAATGACATTTTGCACGCCGATGCGTAATTTTTGAATTATTCAACTTTGAAGTTATAGAAACGTCGGATATATAAGTGAAGGAACGGACACGTAAATATGCTGTAATACGGTATTGACGTAGCGATGGGTGAGGTTAGGGTACGTTATGTTAGGTTAATAAAATAAACGAACCTAAAATAACATAAACCAACCTAAAATAGCTTACCTTAACTTACGCAAACCGAGGCTGTTATTTTCTCGGCAAGAAGTGGGCGTGACCCAACAATGCGGCGACTAAGCAGCTGACCATATAATGTTATTCCTATCTGAACGTAATTATTGTTATATCTCGAAAATAACGCATCAGCGAGCAGAATGTCATTCGTGTAAAACGTTATTAAATATGTTACTTTAGTGATTCTTTGGAAGAGAATTCTTAAATTCCGTGAGCGCATTAAACCCGATTTGACCAATTTAACTTGCATTAAGATAAAAAGATGTAAGATTTTCATGCGAGATTTAGCTACAAATGCTATTCTGAAAGTAATTATTCAATTGATAAATAAGTGCTGATTGAAATTGTTCCAAATTGGCAAAAATTTTGCACTGGCACTGATTGCTTGTTTCATATTAAAATTAAACACAAAATCTCTCATTTTTAGTTTTTTAAATTAGTGATGGTTAAACAATTTTAATCATTCTAAGTTTTTTGCCCAAGTTCTTTCAATTTGATAGCAATTTCCAAGATGTATTAAAATAATTTGTGTGCGGCTATTGTGTGAAGTAGTCCTTATGATAGCTTGATTTCACTTAATGAGCATGAATGACTTCTGTGTGTAATTTAATTGTTTTGCTTTTTAATTTTATAGTTATTTTCTTACTGCCCATTGCCTGTAATATGATGAAGAGAAACATCATGCAAGCTTTTGTACTTTAGTAGGGAAATAGAAGCATACCTCCTCTGAGTTTACACAGCATTAACACGTTAGCAGCACGTGAGCCACCGTTGGTACGTGGAGGAAATTTTCATAATTCTGCTAACTGACCAGCAATCACAAACTAAATTTTTATATATACTTAATCAAAGCTAAATAAAGGCACAATGCAGTTAATGTTTGCTATTTTCAAAATTTCTCACCTCTATCAACTTTAAATCTCAATTGAACACTAAGCTATTGTTTAACCCATGTTGGTTAACATGTTCAAATAAATGATTAGATTTTGTGATGTTTGCCACCGCCAGAGGGCGCTCTAACGGTGTGCGCTCTGCCTCCGAGAGATGGCGATCTTGCCGCCGCTACCGAGTGGCTGCGGGGGACCGGCGGGCAGTGTGCTCTCGACAGTCGTGATGTAAGGATGTTACTTCGTGCTTGGTTTTTTGCGTTGCGCCGTTGCTCAGTACCGTGACTCAGTGACGGCGTTGGTTTGTTTCTGTGGAGAAACTATAGAAAGTTATTGCAGCAGCGACGCTGTGCAGTTGTCCCGGGTGAGAGCACCCGGCAACTGGTAGGAGTGATCATCTTGCTCCGGGAGGGGTGCCGGTTCCCCTCTGAGCAGTCGTCACTGGCAGCCAGGAGCCGGCTCTGAGCGGACGACGACTGTTGTGAAAGGTGAGTCCGAGTGCTGGTGGAGGTGCTACCGTAGCTCTCGTGACTTTTTCTTTCGGCTAAAGCCCACAGAATAAGCTAGCTTTCCATCCTACATCTGAACACTTTCAAAGGTGACTTTTAATGCCATGAACAGTGATCAAACAAAGTTGTTCACAAAGGTGGCCATGCAGAGTTAGCCACCAAAGGTGACCTTACAGAGTTCCCATAGTTTACATATAGTTCCTCTTAGTTAATTCAAGGTATGAAAACAATGAAACATGATCAATTGGTATTTCTGTAAAACTTTGTTCAGGGTAGGCTACATGGAATCTAAATTATTATGAACTCTAATTGTAAATTGAAATTTGACTGAATTGAATGCATAAAAATCCAGTTCAAATGAATAAAGCTTATTGAGATTAAGAATGTTCACATTGAGATTGGGAAATTTACATAATAAAAAATTGAAATTGCATAAGGATCAGTGCAACAGGTCATAAGATACAGGGTCATGAAGCTGGTTAATGGAGTGATATACTTTGGAATTTTTTCAGAACAACTTACTAATTGATTATCAAAATTTTAATGCTTATATAATGTCAATGATGTCAAAATAAACTACTTTTCTTCTATTCACTTTCCAGTTCTACTCTAAGCATGAGTTCTGCCAAAAATGTATGTTCTTCCATAAATGAAAGAACATACATAAATGGTAAAAATTTTGACTACATACCTTTTTTTCCAATCCAGTGTTCTAAACTCTGTTACCGCTTTTTAGATACTGTTTGTTAGATATTTGATTTTAGAATTAATTTTCTGCTTTAAAAAGTAATGGAGATTTTGTTGCTTGAAAAAGTGCAAAAAATTCTACATTTATTGATTCAAATTTTTCTTGTTGCAAAAATTCTGAAGATTTGCAGCATAAAAATGTGTTTAGATGTCAAATTTACATATGTGAACCATGTTTTGTTCCCTTGGTACCATAATGCGATGTAGCAAGGGAAAATATTGAAAACGGAAGATGCAGAAGAAGTGCAGTGAATGCCAGGTGGTTTACAAGTGAGGTAAAAAAGATCAAATCAGAAGGAAAACTGTAAACAAGAAACAATGTAAAATACCAAAAATGTTTGAATGACATTGAGTTACAGAGGATGATCGGCAGAGTACTTGGACCAGAAAAAGTTGAAGGCGTACTTAATAGTTTGGATTGAACAAGTGAATGCTTAGCACGACGCAAAAGTCTACATTAACCCGTATATGGGAAAGAATATGCCTGAGTGTGAAATGTTCTATCATGGTAATTTTGTAAGCCAACTCTTGTTAACTGTTGTCGAAATTCTAGCCATTGCTCGAACGCTGAGGTCCATTGCGGACTTTGTAAGGCAGATTTAAGAGCCTTCGGCAATAAAGGTCAAGGGCTGTGATTCACTTGATCAGCCTAAAAATTAATAACGCTGGTAATTTAAGACTAAGCGGAGCAATGGCGGGGGTTTCTCACATGTTCGGCAAAAAACGTATATGAAAACTAAAAATGTTCGTCTGCTCTTCTTGCAACGAGTCTCAAGCCATAGTAAGGGATTCGGGGAAGCTGACGAGCGTGTCAGCCAAAGGCCGACACGACAGACCGAACTAAGTCGTGGGCGTGTGTGCACCTCCATATGTGTGCCGCTGCTCTACGGCAATCCGACCCTCGCTACAGGGGACTCTTGTGTCCTCGACAGCCGGCTACATTGAAGATTGTTCGCCTGAACATAATTTTCGAAACTTCAGGTGAGCCCTGTGCCTTTATGTTCCGCTTGTCCTTAAATTATCTTTATTCTAGCGCAACCGGCCCCAGATGGGTGCTAAGCAAATGTGTGTGCAGTAGAGCCCGTTAATTCGGGGTTAGTTTCCACTGGTCGGGTGGTTTGCGCACACTGTGTGCTGTAAACATTGAGTGAGAATAGGCACATGTGAAAGTGGAATGAGAATAATAGTAGATTAGGTTAGCAGTGTGATAGGGGAGTTAATAATTGTATTGAACACTCTGTCCTAAGACCGTACATAGTATCAGAAGGAGAGGGAGACCTTCCTGAATTTGTTGTTAGAGCAGTATGGAGAGAATATGTGAGATGCCAGATGTGCTCAAGATGATTGTGGGATGATTTGTATGACTGGATTGGATCAGGATTGTAATTTAATTATTGTAGGTGCTATCAAAAATTTTCTTGTACAAGCCTGAAATTTGAGACATTGACGAGATTGAGTCAGTCATGTAGAGTGGGTTGTAGTGACCTGCCATACCTGAGGGTTGCTTTTGATGTGCAGGATATCACAGTTATACCGTACAGTAGTTGCTGGTGACAGGAAGGATTGGTTGCTCTTGTTCATCGGACAAGTCTAATACACAGGCGTTGAATTTTTGCATGACTATTGTGTTTTGGGTAATTTTAGGCCATTACAAAGAGCCAAAACAGTCGGCCATCATGTTCAAGTTACACATCCCCATTGTCAGATATTTTTTAATAATATTAAATAAAATACAGCCAGTCTAGTAACCTGTGTCAATTCGGGACAGTTGAGAGCACTTCATGAAATGAGTAATGTAAATTTGAGTTGAAAACAGGAGCTTAATGACTTTTGTTCATGGGGATTAATACTGAATTGTACGTAGCCCTATGAGTATATTACTCATTCTATTTTACTTGCTCTGTGAAACCATGTTATGGTGGTGGAGCCTTAAACTGACTTATTTTCTACTAAAGTATTACCAGTCGATACCATGACATAGAAGTTCAGAAAAAATTAAGGTTGTTGGAAGTACCACTCATTGTGTAGTATGCTTCAATTTCATTCAAGATGCCATATCACTGTTCCTAATTTATTCCCTTATTTCTCCATCAGTTGCTGGTACTGTTCTTGGTGCTATGAGACCTGGCTCTACTGCCACAAGGCCTGCCACACCTCTTGCTACAATGCCTGATGCTGCAATGCCTGCCACTCCTAACAGAAGTAGGTTTAGAATTTTAATGAAGAAGGTCCAATTCACTTGAGTAATACTGAAATGAAGGAAAAGAATGTTCAAACTGAGTATTATGTATTTAAATTTTGGAAAAGTCAAGGTCACCTGAAGAAAATTCATTCCACATGAAAGTTGAAGCCCACAAGCTCAATTTTCACTTATTTAGATTGTGAATGGCTGTAAATTATGAAGCCTTAGTGTACTCAAAGAAAAAGTAATGTATTTCCAAATACTTTTTAGAATGGTTTGTATACATATTTTAAAGTGTATAGCATTTATCCAGGAAATGAATGCTTCACAGTTCATAATTACACACAAAGAAACATTGCAAATTTTTGAAGGAAAACAAACTTCAGCATTGAATTGGAAATAATTTCAAACTTGATACAAGCGTCAATATGTTACTAGCAACCTTTTTCCATTGTACACTAAGTCATGAATTCAGAAAAATAGGTGAAATATTAAAAAATGTTCCTATCACCAAAGTTACTTAATGTGACCTGAATTGCAATCCTGAATTAACTGAGGGGATTCATAAATGAGATATACCTAGTGCAGTGTTTGTGTAGACATGCTAGTCTTGGTTTACAAAAATAGGTTTTTGTATTGATTTAATTCGATGAGCTCTCCCAGTTTTTAATGAACCTCCTTCCTTTGTACCCCGTGTCTAATTCCTCAAGTATCCATACAGTGCAGCAGCACTTTAATTAACCAATAGGCCTTGCCTATTTCACATTGTGAAGGATCACCTACATTTGATGAAATGTCAATAATTGGGATAAAGCTTTTGTATCTATTGGAAGTAGTATTCCGTGAGAGAAAATGTGAAGGCCTGAGCTGCTGGTGAGGTATGCTTTCTTTTTTGTCACAATGTTTTTCTTACATACTAGATGCTTCCTTCTACTTGCTCTGTAAAATTATGTTATGAGGGTGGTGCCTTAAACCACCTTTTATACTAATGAATGAGAATTTAATGACATAAAGTAGAATTTATAGAAGAATTAAATTTGTTGAAAGTTACTTTTCATTGTGTAGTATGCATCAATTTCATTCAAGATGCCATATCACTGTTCCCAATTTATTCCCTTAATTCTCAATCAGCTGCTGGTACTGTCTCTCCTGCTCTTGGTGCTGCAAGACCTGGCACGCCTGGGGTATCAATACCTGCACCTCGAGGCCTGCCACTCCTGACGTCTCAAGACCTGCCATCAGTGCTTTCAGCAAACAATGCTGTTCATCTTCGTGTGGGGAACAACACAGGTTAGTTGTGTTGAAATAACCACTAAGTTTGTACTTCATTGAAGTGTCTTTAAATTTTAGCGGGATGGATTTGCCAAGTTACAAGCCAGAATTGGACAGCGTTGGATGAGTGCTAGCAGCGTAAGCTCGAAAGACTGCTGAAAAGTCATCGCGTACATATTTTTTTGAAGCGCAGTAGCATTTATAGAATTATAGGGAGAACTACCTTCTCTCATTTCCATCAGTGTCAATACCATATTCACTTGCACTCTTACCCCTCAGATCATTCCACTCCTCGATTTTATGCATCTATCTGGATATTAAATCATTCTCTTTGGGTATAATATGGTTAATCCTGATTCTCATAGTTTATTCCCGAACTTTACTTTGTTCCTTCAGTGTACTTGGAATTGAATTGGTGCATACATTTAGATTTTGCTTCCTTGCACAAAGCATCCAATTACACTTGATTCATTAGAAGGGTGGGCTCGCGGTACTCGCTGACTTTCTTGGGTACTGAATAGGGCTATCCTTTCGCTCATTGGTACTCACTTTATACCGTTGGGGATGTTTGAACTCATTCATAGTTTAATAATAAGAATCCTTGGAAAAAGAATACTGACCAGAACTGTCACTTCTATCCATGTTGATTAAATGTGGCATATTTTTTAATTAAATATGTTGTGTTCAAAGCCTGAACTTTTAATCAGTTTAAAGTTTGGTTTACGTTTACAATTAACACTTTTTCCAAGTTAGGGAGGAACTATAAAATACGATCTAATTTTCGTGAACTTATCGCAGAATTCGTGTGGCAAAAGAAGCAGTTCCTTGTTGGAAAGCACTAGTCCTCCAGTGGCACCATGTAAGCGACGGTTCTTCGTCTCTCGAATTAAGGGGCAAGAGATCATAGACCATGTATCACAACTGGCTCGCTGTGAACATTTTTGTAAGTCATCAGAGACCCACTATCAACTGAAGAGGAACTTATACCGCCCCTCAGGGGGATACAAATATTGTATCTATGGGAATTAGCACTCCCACTGGAACAATGTGAGGGCATGAGCTGAGGTTTAGGTAGGCCTTCTTTTTGTTGAGATAAAATGCTTTTGTTATGTTAAGAACCATTTTTTTTCGGTTCACTGCTGTCTTGTTTTTCAGCACCTACTACTTTCTTCTTCAACTTTGATCATGTTTCATGACCTGCTTTCTTATCTTACTGTTTCTATGCCCTATATGCACAGATTCCGTGTTCCCTTAACCCCATGCTAAATGGTGCCTTCTTCCTTCCTCTCTTTGGATCGCCTTTGTTGCTGATAGGGAGGCTTAAACTAACTAATGATCTAGTAATAATCCAATCAGGAACTCATACCATTACCCTAACTCATTGAAGTATTCTGTGGTGTTTTTTTTACCTAAACTCTGGTAAATAGGCTGTGATACGTATCAAAAAGAAAAAATTGTATAAGTTCTCTGTAATGCTGTTTTTATTTTTCTGTGAAAACTTGTTGATTTCAGTTTGTAATGGATGACCAAATTTAAAATTTGTAATGATGTTGATGTATTTGAACCTAATTAATTTCAATGGTCGATTAAAAATGTATAATCATACTATGATGTCGCTGCCTTACACTTTATTATGCTTATTTATGCTTTCGAGGCAGCGATAATTTCGAATGGAAGGGATGTGCTTCTTTATAATAGCTGAAAATACTCACGGTACGCACGGATTTGAGTAATGGCGCAAAAAAATACATGTATTTACGCCATACAATAGTATGTATACTTATGCATTTCATTAGCCGCCTATCATGCAACTTCACGCTCAATTATGTTTTCGAGGCGGCGATAATTATCGCCCACTATAAGTCGAACGGAAGCAAGAGAAGGCCGTTTTTTTTAGCCTTGATCTAGCAGTAATGGAGCCCAAAAAGGCCTTTATTAGCTTTGATCAAGCAGTAATGGAGCCCAAAAAAACCGTTATTAGCCTTGATCAAGCAGTAATGGAGCCCGAAAAGGCCATTATTAGCCTTGATCAAGCAGTAATGAAACCCAAAAAGGCCCGTACGAGACTCGTTCTCACAATGGAAAAGCCAAAAAAGGTCATGAATAGCCTCTCTCAAGTAGTAGAGAAGCCCAAAATGGCCGTAGCATTAGCCGTTGCGATGCCCAGAAATGGCCGTTTAACAGGGCATAAAATAGGTGACATGGCGACCTGAAATGGGCTTTATTTACTGCTTGAAAACGACTAATCTCTTGGCTTATTACTGCCTGAAAACGCTTTGTGTAGGGCTCAGAATTTCAATAGGGTGTGCTTCTACTTTTACAATGATAGTCAGATCACTCTCTGGGCTGGGCTATGGGAAATTAAAATTCAGCCCAAATCTTGGGTGTTCGAGCATGCATGCGTGTGAATGCTGGTTAACAATGATGGAATTTTATTTTACGGTTTTTATAATTTTTGCGGCAAATTCCATCTTCGATTATTCTAACTTATCCATTCCACTGAACGGATTGTTAATAGCTTGGAAAATTATCCTTTCCATAGTATCTTGTTCCCCGATATATGAGAGAAACAATCCGATCTAGAGGGATGTAGACCCAAAACAACGCATGTAATTTTTATTATTTCATTAAATA
>JACJUY010013476.1:0-19656 GCA_014220935.1 Platorchestia sp. MABIK | reverse complement strand
TTTTCGGTTGCTACTAATCGTTGGTTTAATTGAATTAAAATTCTCAAACCGGACTTTCTTTAACTCCACCATCAGTTTTTTGTACAAGACCAGCTGTGGTTTGAAGATTGATACCTACTAGGTGAGCCGAATAACTAAGTTAAATAGCTGACACGGAGAGCAAATTCTAACGGTTAACGATTCAGAAGCAGCAGGAAAGCGTCTATTAGATTTCATTCTATCTTTTAAAGGATTTGTACCTTTGAAATAGTAAATTGTACGATTGATCCATTAGCACGCATTTCGACTCATCAATTTTTGGGATGATTATTTGAGTTCATCTTGGTGAGCCACAGAGCATCACTCACCACCACAGATCATCAGGCACCACCGCAGAGCATCATGAATCACCACAGCATGAGGCTCAGAACAAATTAGGCTATGTTACCGTTCCCCCCAGGTAGACCCAGCGGCCCCCTAGCGGTGATGTAAGGTCGTGGTGAGGGCTGATCCATCTCGGGTCGTGCCAATTAGAGAGTACTACTCTCTCGGGAGCAATCTTTCATGTCGAAGGATAAAGATGGCCTGCCTAGCTGCCGCCAGGTGCCGCTCTGAAGGACCATTGCTCTTCTATGGCTTCCTTGCTCCTACTCAATAAAGTTTCATGCTCTGTTGACTTGATGAAAGCGTTAGTTAGTATGGAGTAGCTGCCTCCTGGTGGTAACTGATCTTCTATGGCCAGGTTGCGCTCTGGAGAACTTCTGTTCTATGGCTTTTTTGTTCCTACTCAATAAAGTTTCTTGCTCTGGTGACTTGATAAAAGCGTGAGTTGGTATGGATGACATGTGATCTCAGAAATTAATTTTCGATGTTACTTATGACAGTGTCAGTTAGAATGGGAAACAGGTGGTCCACGGAATGAATTTTTGGTGATACAGTGAAGAAAAATATAGTTTGTCAATATTGATCTCGTGTTACGCTGATTTGATTTAAAAACTATGTGGGTTCAGAGCATTCGATCATGTGATCATTTCGAGAGCACGAAAAGCATTTCCAGTAAAATGGCGCAGGTGAAAAAAAAATTCTCCGAAGACATTATTCATTCTCATGTTATTTTTGGGATTACAAAGAACTTGAAGCTGGGATTCCTTAAAAAAATTTTCGCCCGCATCTCCGTTGAATTTGATTTCAAGCACACCGACCTCCTGCCAGCACTGTGTCCCGAACTCTGGAAATGAATACCTTAATTTTCAGTCTAGCGCAAAGTGTAAAGGCGTTCACTCAATGAGGGTAAAACAAAATGAAGTCACAGTGGCAAACCACAAAACAATGAATACCAAAAACAGTTAAATAAACAGGAGCAGCATTACTTTCACCTTTACAAAAGACCAAAGAAAAAATTCTCAAAAGCAATAAAATCAACTCTAGGTGCTCCGTTCCACTTTCAGATTTAAATAAGTAAAACGAAAATACCCCAAGACAGTAAAATTTACATGTGTCACTCCACTCTCAACTTCAAATAACAGAATGGAAAAGTACCTAAAAAAGTAAAAACAAAACAGGAAGTGCGTCACATTTCTTTAAACTTTGCTTTGAATAATAAAATAAAACCACTCAAAAACATTAAAATAAACACGTGGTGCTTCGCTCCACTCACAGCTTTAAATAAGTGAATAAATAATACCCATATGTATTAACATGAACATGAGGCATGATACCTTAAAGGTTATTTTTCCCAATAAATCTAAACCCTATTTTCGAGTATTTTGCAACGACTACTCTCCCTTTCTTACAGCGCATGCAACTCGAGCATCGTACCGAAGCCGCTCACAAACAAGGTTTTCGTGGCAGATTTGCATCACCGCTTGCTGGTTGACAAGAAGAATTGCTCCTCGCAAATTTCGACGATTGCCCTGCCATCTCATGATGCTTTCCACACCATGACCGGGCCAACTTCCGAATTTGAACTTCTTGAATTGAAGGCTTCTGGAAAATCGTAGTTTTCACTGAAATGTGTGGAATTGGTCTGAATTTAAAAATGGAATAACAAAATTTTTTGACACCCTTCGGAAATGTCTCGTAAGACCGTTAGGAACATCTGGATTTGTAATTATGCAGTACGAAATGAGAAACTTCAACTTTAGAAGAAAGGCTGTGTGCAAAACATTGCTGACGTTTGAGATCCATCTCCATGTTTCTTTATTTCCTAATTTATTTCATAAGTTTCATTTGTTACCTTCTGCCAAATAAACATCATTCTTGGATTTTTCCCTACGCTGTCAAAATGCGCAGAGCACATTCTCTCTTAATAACAATTAGTTGTTTAGAACATAGCCCATGATGAGTTTGAGAACCCTATCTCCAACCACGACTATCGGATCCTCATGCATTAGCGGGCATTTAAATTCATTTTCAAAGTAGCAACTGCAAATTTTCAAACATTTACAGAATAACAAGCATGCAAGGGTTAAAAACTAAGAGCTTCGAGCTCAAAGTGATCATTGTGGATTGCAGCTGTTATGTTCTCCCATTTAATGTTCTCCCACTCAGTAGAAGATATATTATAGAGTACGACTACTCTCCTGTTACCTGTTACAGATTAAAGACGCACAGATGAAATTTTTTTTTAGTTTGCCAGGCCTCTTTGTGTTAGGGCATATTTTCTTAGGATGTTGCTCTATTTGGTTGTTTGGATGCTGTTCTGTTATGCAACACGATTATTTAGGGCTGAAAAAGGATATTATTACCGAAAGGTTGAACAAGTACATAGTACAAGACGAAAATAAAGAAGAAAAATTCAATGAAAGTCGGCCCGAAAACAATGAGGTAAAGCAACAAATAAAAAAAATGAAAGAATGACAATCTCCTGAAAAAAATTACTATGAGCGTGAGGGCATGTTTAAAATAGTGTTGAACAAAATTTGAAGTAATTTTACTGGGCATGCATATCACAACATGAAAAAATATTTAGAGACAGCGTGCATTGTTTTGACTTTAAGTGAAAATTTGCCTCTAAAATCACAGCTCTTTCATTTTTTTTTTTCATTTTTTCATGCCAAAGCTTCTCTGTCGCAAAATTCGAATCTCTGAGGGACGCAGAGAGTGAAAGCGACGCTTTCCATTAGAGCCTGCGTGTTGATGTCAGAAGAACAGAAAGCTTTCATCGAATTCGATCAGTCAAAAATTTTCAAAATTTTGCGTGTATTTTTCGGGAAGTCTCGCGTATCCAGGACATCCAAAATGAGATGCTAATGTCATTATAGGCCTGGCGCCGCGCGAGCTTTCGTGTGTAGGATTTCGAAAGTCGAGCCAACAGTTCTGTTTTTGTGACGGTAGGGAAACATGCGTAGCTTTGAAACGAGCATCACGTTGTCAGTTTTAATATTTGTCATTGCAATGCATACTTTTGGAAGAGTAAACAAGATAGACATTGTCAGTAAAGAGTGAAATAAATAGTTATTATTCCAATGAATACTTTTGGAAGAGGAAACAAGATAAACGTTGTCAGTAAAGAGTGAAATAAATAGTTATTGTTCCAATGAATACTTTTGGAAGAGTAAACAAGATAGACATTGTCAGTAAAGAGTGAAATAAATAGTTATTATTCCAATGAATACTTTTGGAAGAGGAAACAAGATAAACGTTGTCAGTAAAGAGTGAAATAAATAGTTATTATTCCAATGAATACTTTTGGAAGAGGAAACAAGATAAACGTTGTCAGTAAAGAGTGAAATAAATAGTTATTATTCCAATGCATACTTTTGGAAGAGTAAACAAGATAGACATTGTCAGTAAAGAGTGAAATAAATAGTTATTATTGCAATGCATACTTTTGGAAGAGTAAACAAGATAAATGTTGTCAGCAAAGAGTGAAATAAATAGTTATTTTGCAAGGCATTATTTTGAAAGAGTTAACAAGATAAAATCATTTTTAGGGAGAAAAAATTCACTTTCTATTGCTCGGATAGCCAATAGAGAGGCTTCATTTCAAGCATATGTGATGACTTCACTATTGTGATGTATCGTTACGCCGATAGTTTTTCTTCAAATAATTTTAGTTTTCAAAAAGGTTTCTAGAAACCTACTGTGATGATAACTTCTGGTTCATATGGCATGAACATTAATACTTTTTTAACCAGATGCACGCGCTTGTTAAAGAGAAATATTTACACGATAAAGTTTAAGAGCAGGAAAACAGTTACTGTTTGTTCAGAATTTGCTGCTTGGGGAGTGAGGGAAAATGTCTCGCTGTGTTTGGATTTCTGCGAGTAAAATCAGCCTAATTTGAAGTTACGATTCTGTTAAAAATCACAAATGATCTTCAAATTTTCATCGCTGCCTGCACGTCGAAGATCCTTAAAGTATTCTAGTATTTTTATGACAATATCCACTATTCTAAATGATTCTATCCGCCCTCGCCGAAAAAGAGAAATGCAGTTAAAAAAGGCAGTCTTTTAAAAAATTTGGGTTTAAAAATGTTCGAACGCATCTTTTCCAAGTCACGTAAAAGTTTTACGTTTAAAGGTGGTCGAATGTGAAGCGACACAACCTGATGGAGAGCGTAAAAATATCGCGGAGTTTCGAAAACAAGGCTGTAAATTTTTTAAAATATCAAGATATGCTCGTAAGCAAAACATGAGCCAGTATTCAAGAAATGGCAGCTGTAAAATACGGCTGCAAACATTCTTTGGATTCGCCGTCTTCGCTGAATGGCCGAACTTATTTCAGTTTTGAAATCTCTGACTCTACTAAAGAAGTCATTTTAGCAGCATTGGGAAGTTTAGAATGAGGTTTGAAGTATGAGAATTTGCGTGGGTTAGAATGAGGGTTGAGTGACTCCTGAACCTTGTAAGCTGCGCCTGCGATCTGTAAGAAAAGCTCTTAAATAAGTGTAAAAATCTTGTTCACGAAGCCATCTTCGACGTCGAAAGTAGGAGCATAGAATTGTAGAATCAAGCAGCATCTGGATATTTATCTTCGAAAATTCAAAAAGTAGATATCCAGATGTTGCTGTACTCTGACTCTGTGTATTGTTAGCACATTATGCAAGATATGCAACACAGTCAAGACGTAAGGGTGGATGTTTTTCTACTCTACTATCTCAGGAACATTATACTCATTTTCTCAAATAAATCGCATGATTTGATTGCATTTTACCGCATGGCATTAGCTGACGCAAATTCCGATGGTCAAGTCGAGGTTTGAAGAAAATTTATCACCTGCTCAGAGATAGCTGACTTCATGCAGCTATTGACTCGAAGTTCACATTTCTATTTGCCCAGTTGTACATTGAGAGGAAATCCTTCAACTACACTTTACTTCTTCATTGGGATTTCTCTTACAAGGTGTGATGAATAATTAAATCCAAGCTTATTAATTTGAGGCGTTTTGGCAGCTACAGTGACAAGCCCTCCATGCATTCATCTAGAATCAAATCTTTAAAATTGGTCCTACTGTAGATTTATCTACAGTTGGACAAATGTATATCAACATTTCTTTTGAAAATGAGACCATTCTTCAGATCATAATTTTATAATGATGTTTAGCTGTTTTCTACAAAGTCAGACTATTACTTCATAGGAAATTTCTACATCACATTCAGTGGTAAAAATGCTGAATGTTTCGAGCAAATGTCCTATTATTTTCTCGATTTTATATTTTGAAGGCCATCATGATTTTAGGACTTTTATTTTCGTTCAATATTCAGGTGTGAAGGTGCGAAGTACGAAATAGACGCATTTCTTTTTGCTGCTTAAACTTAACATTTAAGATATCTACAAATAAGTATTTTGAACTCTCCAAATCTCCTCAACAGTCTCTCACACCAAAGCGACTGAATGAAAACATGCAAACAAAAATTTTTATTTGAATATATCCAGTGATGATGGAACCACACGAGAAAAATGCCTCGCCACTCATCAGGCAAAATGCTGAGCGCATTAAAAGACTGGCAGAGACACGGGAAATTTCCTGTTTCAAGAACTCTCCTCTAGGAATATCAGGGTTGTTTACGAGTCCGTTCCGGAGACTTTCATTTCAAGACCTGCAAAAAAGGCTCCCAACTCTTCACGTTTGCTTCGAGCCCACGTCTTCTCTACTCGACTCAGCAATCCTTGGAATTTTGTTTACAGGAAAAATATTCATGAAAAATGTGCTACAGACCTCATGGGACTGCAGCTATGGGGCTGTCGAGCCTTCGCACAGTCTTGCAAAATTCGTGTTTTTGCAAGTAGGTTCTTTGAAGCCTGCTCACATTTAATGCAACTGCGCAGGGTACGAGAAATATATGTCGAGGCTTGCATTGATATGAAGCTGAACAATTTCCCATGATCAATGCATGTGATTTTTCTGCAGGTTAATTTTTTTATTTAATATATTAGAACATATCTTTTAAGGCTAGTATTAATGTAAACATACATAATTTTACATTCATGTTTAACTCATGTACTTTTTATGTGTGTTGTTTTTTGTTCGACTGACTGAATTAGAACATGATATCATTGATATTAATTTCACGAGAACATCAGTTCCATTAAAAACACGGTGAAATTGGAGGAATTTTGAATTTTTGACAGCGCTAATTTAAATGCCTATATCAAAGCAATTCGTTGGTTAGTGCAGAATCGGTATTTTCGCTGAATCAAAGGCTGTTTTAACGAGGCTTTCCTTGAAGAAAAATATATTTTTCCTTTCTTTGTGAATAGAGCAGAGCAAGTTTTACCAGTAAACAATCCATTTATGACCATTATTTATTTTGCGAGGAGTACACGATAAAAATAGTGTAAATTTTTCTTAAATCATTCTTTTCAGTTAAAAACTCTTCACCGAGACAATGAGTTAGATTAATTTCTCTTCACCGAGACAATGCGTTAGATTAATTATTCTTCACCGAGACAATGCGTTAGATTAATTATTCTTCACCGAGACAATGCGTTAGATTAATTATTCTTCACCGAGACAATGCGTTAGATTAATTATTCTTCACCGAGACAATGCGTTAGACTTTCGGTTGTATAACATCCTTGTTTAATCGTAACTTTATGAAATATTTAACTGTGTAAAATACTATTCTTTTAACGGATATTGCTTCGCCACTGAAAAACAGAAATTATTTCATCGCCGGAAGTTGTTTGTTTCCGGAATTTGTCCCATTGCCTGGAAACTGAAATTGTTCTATCTCCGAAAATTGTTAATATTGTTCGGAAATCGTTCCACCGCATGGAAACATAAATAGTTTCACCGCCGGAAACAATTTCATCGCTGTAAATTATCTGTAAATTGGCCCATCGCTTTGAAACAAAAATTGTTTTATCGCCGGGAATCATTCCATCGCCATAGACTGTTTGTTTTTTGGAAATAGCTCATTTCCGGAAATTGTTCGGGAATCTTTCCACGGCGGTGACAACTCGGACACTTTAGCGCGAGTTTGACGCGAGAGCTGGCGCGTCATAAAGTCCTAATGTGAAGTCCTAATGGATGGATCTAGCAGAGTCAGCAAGCGCATGTCACCCAACTTAACCAGGGATGCTAATTAGGCGGACACGATGCTTGATTAGCGCGCGCTGAATATTCATCCCTCTGTCCCTGCTAATTAGGGGCATGGAGTGCTCGTGAAGGAACTGGGGAAGATGGAAAGAATATCTGCAGCGACGCACAGGCGATTGCAGGCAAAGATGAGCTTCGGGACAAACGTGCGAGTGGATTATCTCCCATGATGGACATGTGGAGGTGAGACTGCTGATTAGTGACGCTGGTAAGTACTGTAGTGTGCTCCTGCTCGTTAAACAATTAACGATTTTTCGCGACTTGTGGATACATCGTTAAACTTCGTTTGTTGGATTTCTTTATATTAGAGTCTTCATGGTATTGTCTTTCTGCAGACTAACCGAAGACTTTAAAGATAAAACTTTGAGAGCTGCTCAAAGCGTGGCATTTCAAGCGTGAAATTTTACATTATGCAAAGTTGGACGTAATCAACCTACGCTCAGGACGTGTACGAGCGTTAGTAAGAATGCATTCGCTCTATAACGTTCTTCGACAACTACACAGCTGTGGAGTCAGTACCTCCAGTGAGAATTTCGTGCCAGTTTATGAGTAGCTGCGCCGCTACTCGTTCGTTGTGTTACTGACGAGAACAACGCAACGCATTTCTGTGCTGGAATATTCAATTTAATATTAAAACGTGTGGGGTGTTAACAATTTCAGTATTGGAATATTTAATTTAATCTTAAAACGTGTGAGGTGCTTACAATATCATTATTGGAATATTTAATTCAACATTAATATATGTGAGGTGTTTACAATATCATTATTGGAATATTTAATTTAACATTAATATATGTGAGGTGTTTACAATATCATTATTGGAATATTTAATTTAATATTACAACGTGTGAGGTGTTTACAATTTTTAATATTGGAATATTTCCCCTCTGAAGGAGTACCGTTTGCGTTGACTTATTTGTTTACTTACCGTTTGTTTACAAGGTTAGGGAGGTGCATATATGAAGTTAAACGGATTCTCTGTGCGTTGTAAATTCTTCGCCAAATATTTCATCTTGAAAAAAAGGTTCAATTGTTAGACTACCTTTTAAATTTATATAATTATTTGATCACCATCAGAAAAAAACTTTTTCCGGTAGCCCCATAATATGAAGTACAGATTTGTCACAAGTTTATTTCTACAGTTTAATGCGATTTGGAACTTTGCCTCAGGTGTACTTCAATGAAAAATAATGAGAAAGATAGCGCACCTAATTATCTGTATGGGAAAACTTTGAGGTCTCACGAATTAAAAGAAAAAGACTCGGAGACAATGATGTTTTCGAACTAAATCCGTTCGTTGCCCTTGAATTGAAATTTGAAATATCTGAACGGAAAGGAGTTTTCGAGATTTTTTCAGATGAAAAAGGAAATGTTTACAAACGTATTTTACAAACGATGTTTTACAGTATTTACAAACATTTTAGTTTAAATACTTCAATTGATTTGTTGTATAAAAGTAGCGTAAGAAAACCTAAGTTCGAGCTTTCAACGTGTCACACAGCTCGTGGAATATAACTGCAGGTCCAAGTTTAGCGAAAAATTTTTCACATGAAAAATGAAATGTTAGCAAAATTTCCAATTATTTTAGATACTTCAGATTATATGTTGTACAGAAGTGGTCTAAGACGAGAAGAAAAGCCTGAATCATGTGAAATATTAAACAAAAATTATTCTGTGATGAAAAATCCAAGACTTAATGTCAGAATTAACAAACAACCGAAGCTATGTGATTAAAACAATTTTAGGCGACACGATTAGTTCATTAATTAGTGAAAATGAAATGAGGTGACACAAAATCACTAAACCTACACTAAAATTGAAGAAACAGAAGTGTCCTAAATTCTTAATTCAATGACACAGCACCTTATGGGTTGTTGCATTTCATGAACGATTACTAAAGTGAAACTTTCAAGAGCCTGTATTTTTTGAAAGTTTCAGTTTGCTCCAAACAAAAACAATTCCAGTGTTGCACCTCTGAGGAGCTGCTAAACCCATCTCGTTTTCCTCATAGAGACCCAGAGGCTCTGCTCCAACATGCCTTATTTTCTTTTACTTCCTCAGAGGCGCTTTTTTAAGACGACTGAAACAAAGCATTGACTCCCAAGCATTCACACACAAGTATTGTTCTCGCAAATTCAAAAGAAACACGCTGGTTTGAATTTTTTTTCAGTTTGCCTCATTCGAACGTACCGTCCTTTTGAAGCTCTCAAGTGGATGAAATCTTCTGCCGGTTTCCCGTGGACTTTTGTGGATTGTTTACCCCAGACGCAAGCGAAATGCTGCTTTTTGTAGCCGACCCCTGCAGCGAAGGAAGGTCAAATAATAGCGCAAGCTCTCACAGAAAAAAGGTTAAAATGAAACACAAACGAAAAGAAGGCAGTTGGGGCGTTGAGAAAAAGTGGCTCGACGTAGGCATTCCTTGTGATTCAGGTGGCAAACAAATGGAGTGCAACTTGGTCCGCGTCTGTCAAGGAAAAAAGTTGGCCCCGCGAAAACAACTCGTTCTTTTACATCGAAACATGAAACGAAGTTAGATTAGCTGAAAAAACACTTCTGCTGGGGAATGGGAATAACTCAAGGATGTAAAATACAAGTTGAATAAATTACACCTAAGAACGTAATTGAAAATGGCTTTATTGGTGAGCGAAAATGAAAGAAATAGTTTTCTATAAATTGAGGAGATGTTAAATGCAGAGCAAAATTTTCACATTCTGTGAGAGTCAAGAAAAAAAAATCAATTCAGCTAAGCATTATCACCCAGTCTAACCATTTCGCCGCCTGCATGTATGTTTTTCGCCTTCAAAGTAATTAAATCGCTAAGCCAGCGAAAGAAATGCATGCTCCTGCGAAAATGTTGGACTGGGCAGACTCACAGCACTGGTACATACATAGGTACAACTACTGGTACATCCACAGTACATACATAGGTAGCTGCACATATGTAAGCACCCCATGACCCAGCCACAGTACATACATACTAGGTAGGTGCACACATGTAAGCACCACAACAACACCTCACTTGACCACTAGTACATAGACTCATTTCGAGCAACACAATTGCGTACAAATGACATAACCACAGTACATGCATAGGTAGCTGCACATATGTAAGCACCCCACCGACACCTCGCTTAAACAAAGCCTGGCTCATACAGCGCTCCATCGTGACGCCGCTCCAGTGCTTGCACTAAGCATAAACAGTGCTCAAGTTCTGTAATGATTTTAAAGCCTAAGTGCAAAAGTTGAGCAAACTTAGAAGGAAGAGACATTCTGGGCGTGGCCAAGCATATGAAAGACCAATTTAAAAGAGCCGTAATTGATATTAGAAAAGCCTCGTGGCTCTGCCAACCCCACGAGGCGTCTGGATAATGAAAAGTTTCTCTATTAAATTTCAAAAAGTAACTCTTGAAGTTAGGAATGCTTCTGCTCAGAGCTTATTTATTGCGATCCGCTGTTTTCGTATAGAAGTTAGTGGAACTCGTTTATGTAAGAGTGAAAAACTGGGTACCTAAATCGGTCACATGAGTGTCACAAATCTCCTACATGTTGTTAATGATTAAATATTTTCAGTGGAGCATGAACCTTTGCCTAGCGGCAGTTATTCATCAAATGGATTAGTGAAATGAGTGATGCCACCGTGTACTCTTAGAAGTATTTCATTTACATGTTACAAACTGGAATAACGTTGAGTAAATTGTCGCATCAATTTTCTGAGATTCACTCCTTCCAGATGCTGTTACTTATTGCTCCAAATTAAAAAGAGTGTATATTTTGATAACTTAGTTCTATGTACAGTACAGCTACAATACATCAATCAAATTTCAACGTGATGACTTATAATATTTTTCTAAAATAAAATGTTTACTTGCTATTCAATTCTAAACTATCCACTGAAACTAAACAACCTGAAAAGTTAAATTGATTAAAATGGTGTGAATATTTACTAAAACTATTTTTAATTTTTTATTATTAAACTAGTTTTTGAATTTGTCTCATTTTTTTAGGTCGTCGACAAATACAATGAAGTTTCCTCGACCTTCTTCGCTTGCGTCGACTCGTGCACCCTTCCCAACACAGCACAAATTATTCCCAACACACTTTCTCTATGTTTCACATACTAAATGACATATCAATGTGCATTCTATTTATTGCACAATCAAGGTGCAATCAATGTGCATTCTATTCATTGCACATACTAAATGACATATTACTATCAATGTAGGTTTTTTGTATTATAGATATTAAATGGGAAGTTATTTTAATACACAATCTTTGGAAACTTGAAAACGAAGAACACAGTTAATATTGAAATCATAATTATTTATTAGACTTTCATAAGATCTTATAATAAAATATCTATAAAGAATCTATTCATTCTGTAAAACATTTCGGAGACCAGCTCCATCCTCAGTTATTCAGTCAGTAAAAAATTAAAAAGAAGAAAACAGTCAGTCAAATCTAAAGAACACAGGTAAGCATTAAAATTCTACAAATTAATTTGCAACGGAAATGAACTATTTGTAATATTGAGCGGGGGTTTTTCTTTGGCTCTCTATTGAGATTCCAAAATGCGAAAGTCTAAATTATTCAGAGGAGTACGTAGAACTTTAAAATCAACTTCTGCGATGCGGTCGCAGCACTGTTCGCTGTGAAGGCGAATAGATAAGTGATGCGGTCGGGTTAAAATTCTTCCTCTACGGAAGCTGATACCGCGGTGCTCGGCAATCCTAACGTAGAGTGGCAAAGTCGTCATGCCGACATAGCCAGATGTACACTTTACACAACTTAACTTATAAACAAGGGATGCCCTGGGAATTATTTTCTGGCCATGGTTTTAATTATTTTCAAAGCATGTTTGTGATTATTTTATTATCAAAATGTTTTAAATTATTTTCTGAACATTTTTGTGATCGTCTTTGAACATGTTCTTAATTATTCGCAAAAAAGTTTGCTCATTGCTTCGGTAATCGTTATGAATGCGCTACACGAAAGTTCTCCAACCTGAGCCCAGTTTTGCCTTGTGTATTAGCGTTTAATGTAGAATGTTCACTTTGCATCAATAGGTTAACTATCAGAACTCTTCACGGGTTACATCAACAAACAACTGTGTTATGTTATATGACTTTGCTCTATTTAAACGATGAAATGAGCAGTCTCTCAAAGTTTGAAAATCAACTCATATGATTTGGCTTGTTCTGTATACATAATGTTAGCATTTAACAAACTTACAATTAATCCTTGCCAAAAGAAGGCCTAAGTTGCGTTAAGAGATCGAATTAGCGAAAAAAAGGAGAAATGAGCATCTGAATTTCATAGAGTATTTTTTTCACATGTTCATTATTATACATTTTTCTAAGTTTCCTTAAATATTTAGCGAAGATATTCGAACCTTCCGTGCTGAAATAATGAATAAATATTTGTAATTCACGATCTGAACCTAAAATTAATTCTGCGTTGAAATGATAGTTTTTCGAAAACAATTAATGACCCAGTTTTTCACATATATTATAAAGTTTTTCAGCATACCTTCGTATTCATTTCATTTTGACAATCCCTTATTTTATGAGGTCGTTAGTTTAATAACTGCATGTTGAGAACGATGGATGAAATTCCTAACTGAATAAATTTTAATAATTCCAGAGAAAGCTGATGGAACCACGAATTTCCTTAAATTGACGTAGAAAATAGGGATTCTTGAGCTTAATACTATTCCATTGACCAATTTCAGGGTGTCATGACTGGTTTCCGTGCAGCATCTCAAAATTCAGGAAGAAGTGAGCATGATGGACAGGAGTGATATCCACCGGGCGCGTTGGTCTCGGATATTTGCGCATATTCTCCCATTTTTACGCTGCCGCCGACGTGTGCGGATTGTGAATCCGACGGTGATCTCTTGTTATCCAACTGACTTTCAGACAGAACTTTTTAAGTCCCTTGGTGTTATTTATTATCATGGCTACTTATAATTATTTATTATTCCATTGATTTTTTCACGCAAGGCTTCCGATCAGTTGTTTCGGTTTTGCTTAACATTTCCAAGATTACATTGAAGAATTTTCTATGCATATAAAGAGATAAAGACTCAATTACTGGCTATTGACAGTGAGTTCAGACGGAGAACAGTATCGGAAAATCAGGCACAGGGGGAAAGCGTTGAAAGTTTTGTGAGTGCAAAGTGAGTAAATATAAGGTTAATTTTATTCGTTGTTTTATTAACGCTGAAAACTTCGTATGTTTTACACTAATCGCGATAGCTGGAAAATGATGGGACAGTATTAATTTTATTTGCAATTAGAATGTGATATTTTTTGCACAGAAGATACATTAACGAAGATAGAGTTGAATGGAAGCTCTAAAATTTAAAAGAATTCAACGTCAGAATAAGTACAATTAGCTCCGGCGATGAATGCATTGACTAAATAAACAAAAACAATCGAAAAAAACATTCATACATCTCGAGGTAGCTGCACTAGTCAGTACTGAACCTCATTTATGTGATCCCTATCTCAAGTAAAACGCCCATCAAGAAATGCCCTTGACAAGCTGCAGTTAACATAGGCGGCAGAATTTGTCGTAATGTCGTAATGTTTTTACGAATTTGTCGTAATGTTTTAACTCGTAATTTCATCCGAGAATCCGGTCAGATCTTACACTTCGTCCTGCTCCATATTGCCATCGGCAGCCTGCGAGATAATTTATAGGATTATGAAGGCGTCAGCCGCAGATTCCGAGGGACAATTAATAGCCCAGAGTAGCACAATGTTCGCTTCGCGAGTGAGTGATGGGACAAAAGGACTAAGAAGTAAACTGATTAATGAGGGTGATAAAGGAGGGGATGTTGTGCTCTAACTTCACTCTAGCAGCCCAAGCAGTAAATTTTTGTCGTGCATGTAGGCTTTACGGTGATAAGTTGTAAGTAATTGCATTTTCCTTATTTAAGATTATTCGTCAGCACTGTGCGAATTTTTTTAATAGAATAAAATAGAAAATGGCAACAGAAACGAGCCAAGCGTCAAGACACATAGTCCACCAGACACGAATCACACACAGGCATCAACGTAACACATCTGCAATCATCAATTTTCGCAGACAACCACCAGTACATTCACATCAACACAATGCTGTACCTTGCGAGCGCGGAATTTGTGAATAGTGCTGTTCCGTATTTTGACCGTTCCCTTCAAAGTATTGCAAACACTAGAGCCATTATTACGACACTATTCTTCCATTGAGTTCCGCTATACTTGGTGATGATTACGCAATACATTTCTTTATTATTCAAGTTTTCAGCTCTGGAGCGATTATACAGTATTCGAAACTTATATCAATAATGCGATTCTCTTGACCACTGGAGTTACGAGTCCAATTGGATTTTGAAATAATTTACGTCTTTGGTCCGGTACAGATGGGAGCGTACGTTCTTGAATGTTGATTTTGCTGCACTACGGGTGACAGCGCGCGTAACGTACACCACTTTGAAGGCATTTTGAAGTCGTCAAATTTTGTCGTTTTCGAATTAATGCTGTGTTTGAATTTTGCGGTCGTAGAATTTTGCTGCCTTCTAACTTTGTTGTCTTTGAGTTTTGTTGTCTTTGGATTTTGTTGTATTCGAATTTTGTTGTATTCGAATTTTGTTGTATTCGAATTTTGTTGTATTCGAATTTTGTTTTCTTCGAATTTTGTTGTATTCGAATTTTGTTTTCTTCGAATTTTGTTTTCTTCGAACTTTGTTTTCTTCGAATTCTGTTGTATTCGAATTTTTTATCTTCAAATTTTGTTATCATCGAATATTGTCTTTTTCGACGACACACATGAGCGATAAGCCCAGCCCCTACCAGCGGTGAACCAAAGGCCTGAGGCTCTGTTCTGTGAGTCATTCAAATTGTTACCGAGCAAATTACACCCGGATATTATTTAAAAATTCTCTCTCGAAAATAACATTGATTCAGGACCATTGTTATTTTGTTATTACCAATATCATTACCACCTTTTCGTTACAAGTTTGACAAAGTAAATACTAGTGCTCGAAGCTATGGAGTTATCATAAATTTAAGCTTTACCAGAATTTTAATTAGATTTGAATTAGAGAAAGGGCTAAATACGAGTTAGGACTATCCTGTCATACTTATAGGACTACAGTTCATGCAAATTCATGTACATCTACTACATATGAGTATTATGGTACAGAAATTTTAGCACAAGAAGTTAAAAAACGGGAATGAATTATGTGTTTTGAAATTACTGAAAACTGATTTAGAATTACTGATTACTGAATTACTGATTTAGAGACAAACAACTCCAATCATAAATTCGAAAAAACACAAAAATCGAGAAAAACATCGTGAAAACAAACGCATCAAGAACTTCAGCCCATCTGTCTCAAGCTCAGGCCTGCTCGATTTTCCTGTTAGAAACACAACAGGGAGACGTTTTTCTCGACGGAAGATACTAAGGCGGTGCATTCGCTGGGTAAGTGAGACGAATGTTCACCCTGAGCCCTGCGCTGGTCGGTGTGTTTACGTCTGCAAATGATGCATCTGTCTCGACGGGCGGCTGGAATGAACCTGCAGTACAGACGTGCGAAAAACATCTGTCCCTGCCGCCATCTAATGCTAGCTTCACGAATGCTGAACGTATCGTATCCGTAACTGCAGGAGTGCACATGCAGTCTTCCAGTAATTCAAGCTCAAGGTTTCTAAAATTAACATTTCATTTTTTATGGCAAGGTACAAAATAAATCTGGATCTGCTGCTTTTTTATGCGTGGGTTTAGCGTACGAATGTTGAACGTATCGTGGCCGTAACTGGCGTACACATGCGGTTTTATGGTAACTCCTGTTTAATGTATCCAAGACTAGCATTTCTCAAGTGTAATGTTTTCTTAACCAGGTGCGAAATACACCTCTTTCTCTTTCAATCTCTGCTGCAATTTTATACACCGGTTTAACTTCACGAATGCTGAACATATCGTAGCTGTATCTGGCTTACACATGAAATTTTCTAATTGCTCCTACTCAACGTTTGTAATTCATTGTAATTTTTTTTACGGAGATGTTACTGTTGTTTCACGACATTATAATAATTGTAGTGTTTAAATATAAGGAAGATAGAGATAATTTTGCACTGAGAAGCAGCGTGATACTTGAGCTCACCTAGAAAAGCGTTGTATGGATTTATAAAATCAATGCCTTTCTACCTTATAATTGCTCTGAGTTTTTCCAGTACGACAGGAATTTAATAAGAATCTTGTTTTCGTCACCATAGGAAATACGGTACCATAGAAATTTAATGAAAATCTTGTTTTCATGTTTTTGTCACCATAGGAAATACGGTACCATAGGAATTTAATGAAAATCTTGTTTTCATGTTTATGTCACCATAGGAAATACGGTACCATAGGAATTTAATGAAAATCTTGTTTTCATGTTTTTGTCACCATAGGAAATACGGTACCATAGGAATTTAATGAAAATCTTGTTTTCATGTTTTTGTTACCATAGGAATTACGGTACCATAAGAATTTAATAAAAATCTTGTTTTCATGTTTTTGTTACCATAGGAATTACGGTACCATAAGAATTTAATAAAAATCGTGTTTTCATGTTTTTGTCGCCATAGGAATTACGGTACCATAGGAATTTAATAAGAATGATGTTTTCATGTTTTCGGTACCATAGAAAATGTGGTATCATAAGAATTTATCAGAAATCATGTTTTCACACTATTTTTAGTGTTGCTTGGAATGATGCTTATTGGATGTACATCGATGATTCATTTGCTGATTTCTTTTGATTTCTTGTATCAAATGATGCAAAGAACGGTGTTTAATGTGAACCAGTTAATTACAACACAAGAGATACTCAAAGAGATAATTAATATCGGTAAATGAAGTTCATGTATGCATGCAAAATTAAAATTAGCGATTCTTCCTACTATAGAGTAATTGAAAATTAAAAATTCCAGATTCAGTAGAATCAAATTTTTATCCGCCCTCTTTTAAATTTTCACTAAATTATACACATAAATGATTTATTCTGATTCGATGCCAAATGTTTTTTTAACTTTTAGATCAACGTTGGCTTTCATTATTTTAATACTTTTTGCTACCGTCTAATCAACAATGCTGTAACCATAACTTTTTGCTAGAGTTTAATATCCAATGATGTAAAAGACTAACATTTGTTAGTTAAAGCCTAAATTAAAGCAGAGGGGAGAGAAATAGAGCCTACTCTCTGTTGCCAGTAAAGCCGCTCGCAATCTCAAACTCGTCCTTCTAAGTGTTTGTTTCTTTACAGTGTTTGTTTTTTTGTATTTGCTTTTGTTAATAATAATGATGTGTGTGGTTTTAGCAGAATTTTACGCCATTCTAAAACAGAAGTGATCATTTTTAAATGATAAGACAAGGGAAGTTAAAAGTGCATGTCAAAAAATAACTGTTCATAGCTTAATTATTAAATCATGTTTAAGCCGAGAGTGAGGCTATGATAACAAAATGTGATATGGAAGAAACACATTTTTCAAGAGTACGGGGTTGTCATTTTATTGGTAAAAATATTTAGAATTGATTTTTTATTAGGTGACATTCAATGTATTCTTGCATGTTGTTTCTTTAAATTTTCTTGTATTTTTGCTCTTTTAATACCGTATTATTGCTCTAAGCTTCAATACTTCTCAAGAGATATATTGTACATGTCTGTACTCATCATCTGATCTTGGGACTTTTAAACAACAATTTAAACTACAATTTATTTACCACAGGTGTTACAGAGGTAGAATGTTTCTTAAGTTTTTTCTCGAAACATTCTTCGAAATTCCCGTGCAAAATCAGTAAAGATTTTCATATGGCATCAGTTTAAGGAGCAGTTCTGAGCAGTTCATTTCAGCAGTGTTTAGGTCTTCTGATCCAGTCTAACTTTTTCTCCGCCTGCATGCATATTTTTCGCCGCCCAAGAAATTAAATCGCTTAGGCGGCGAAAAACATGCATGATCCGGTGAACAAATTAGACTGGGGAGACAAGAAACAGCGGAGGAGAAAAATGCGGGCCTCGAAAATTTTATACCGTGAATGGCATTCTTGAAATCTGGTACCGATTCATGTGTCTCGCGCTCAGTTTCCTACGCGCGTTAAAAATGAAATGTTTTTATTTTCCCAATATTGAATGAAGGTTGTTTTTTTAATCTTGCTGTACAGAAATTCCAAATGTAAAAAAGTTCGTGTTTTATTCCAGGAATTTTCATTAAAGACTTCGAAGGCAGGCTTACACGATAAAGGTCGAGAGTCTGTATTTTTCAAGACATGTTGGACTTTCAAGTGACTCAGTAATGGTCATTTTGAAATAATAATAAATGCCTGAATAATTAGACGCCATACTGTCGTGTTTGTGAAAATTTGCATGTGAAAATTTTCAAAGCGCCATCGTGTATTCCTACCAGAGCCATTTGAACATCGCAAGTTATCTCACCTGACAACGCAGGTGACGGAATGGCTCGCATTTAGGGCCTGAAATTCATCCCGCGTCGCTTGTTCACAAAACCAGAATAATTGTTTCCTAAACCTTCACTTCACCGCTTACTGGCGCAACGGATGTACGCTCAGACGGAGAGTCGAAGACTCAAATGACCGAGAAGACTCACGAGGAAGTTTTGAGGATTTACAAGCTGCATGAATTCCATGAATATTAAAAACTAGTGAGCACGGCCTGTGTAAAAAGGGTGTCGATATTTTCCTATAATAAATTTTTTAGATGTGGATGACAAACAAATTAATCCATCCTAATAGTACAGGGTGGCGCATTAGTCACGCACCCTTATTTATTACCGCAATATACACTGGGTATCTGTAGACAGGATACGGCATGTAAATTAGTAGTTTATTTATTATTTATTTGTTAAAAGGGTGCGCTACTTATGCGCCACTCTGTACATGCGACAAGAATATTCTTGTACTTGTGCACTGGTGAAACTCGTATCACAAATGCGGTCATTAAGCATCCTCGTGAGCGTCTCAGAGAAATAGAAGCAGCAGACACCAAACCAATGTATAAGTAAATAAATAAATAAACACATCAAGGGTATTATTAGGTTAGAAGATGTTCCCTGCCAATTTCACAAAAGTGCATGACAGTGCATGTTT
>JACJUY010013473.1:6253-16840 GCA_014220935.1 Platorchestia sp. MABIK | reverse complement strand
CGTTTCCCCGCACACAATTTCACGCCCACGTTTCCCCGCGTTTCCCCGCACACAATTTCACGCCCACGTTTCCCCGCGTTTTCCCGCACACAATTTCGCGCCCACGTTTTCCCTCGTTTCCCCTCAGATGGGGAAGTCTTGCCGACCCTCGGCCTCCCCAGCGGACCCGGCGTTCGCTGCCAAGATGGCGTTCATGAAATGCGAGATGCGGGCTCGCCTGCAGGCCTGCGTCGTGCGGGACATGAGCAAAAATAAAGACATGTTCAAACTCGGCGCTTTTGAAGACATGTTCCATCATGGTTACGACGATCTCGATGATATCTACGATATTGATGACGATGATGATGATCATGTTTAGTGACGTTGACTCGATGATGGTTTTTTTGATGGCGATGACTTATGATGCTACTCGACCATGATGATGATTATGATAATTTTACCGATGATTTTAACGATGATTATGGTTATTGTTGTTATTGTGACCATGATGATTATGATGATGAGGGTAAATGATAGGTTCACTGATATCTGTATGTCCCTGATGGTTTAAAAAATGATTCCATTAACGACGAATTCGAATGTCCAAATGAAAATTCTGTAACAATTATGATTTTGAATGAAGTAAGTCATGCTTGTGATGAAAATAGAGTACAAAAAAATATACGTAAACACATTGATGATGACAATACGATTGGTGCCTCGAGATTTGAAAACAATATTTTGAAATGCTAGTTTGTGAGGAAAAATGATTTACTGGCGATGGAATTTAGAATGAAAAAATTTTATACATACACGAGAAAATAAAAACCAGTGTGAAAAAAGCAGATTTGAATTCTGTTTTGAATATTAATAAATAACCGACAAATCATCAAATGATTTATTCTTTGTTCATTAATTAATTTTTTTAAATTTGAAAGAAAAAAGTGTGCGTAATTTGAATTTTTAATTACTTTAGATTAAAATCATTTTATTTTGTTTCCTGTATTAAATGTTACAGTTTCTTATTACTTCAGTGAATTTAATCTTATTTTGAAATTCTTCTTCAAAGAAATAATGCTCTTCAAATTAGGCATACTAAATTACGACTTCAGCTATAATTTGGAATCAGGACTGAAATTTTAGCTCATGTTTTTCTGAAATTGAATTTTATCATAATCCGAAATTTCCATTAAAATCCGAAACTTCAATCATGATTCGAAATTTAAATCATAATCCAAAATTTCAATTCTAATTCAAAATTTTGGTTGTAATTTAAGGTTTCAATCATAGTTCTAAATGGCAATCACAATTAAAAATGCTAATCATAATTAAAAATTTTGATCATAACTTAAAATTTCATTCACAATTTGAAATTTCAATCATAGTTTTAATTTGTCATTACATGAAATATGAATCATAATTTGAAAATAAGATGTGCACGCGGCTCACGACATGTTACCGCCGTGGCCCAGTAAATGAAAATACTCTATTACATTTAATTTTTAGTTGAGAAGAATCGATATTTTACATAATTAGCTTGGCAAATAAAACTAAAAACGTAGAAATAGATGCAACAAAAAATGAATGACGCATTTTCATCTGTTTTATTTTCCTCGGTTGTTCAAAAATAGTCACCCGTAATAAATAGCGATTAATTACTGATTATTTTAGTTATCAAATCGCGATTATTATCAATGAACTGCAATCAATCTTTGATTATTTAAATTGAGTAACAGCCAATAATAGCGATTGTTAAATAATAAAAGCGATCAATACCAACTGATGGCGATCGATGAATAATTACATCGATATTTTAATAGCTATCAATAGCGATTGATTAATAATAACGATTAACAGTAGCTAATAGCAATCAATTACTGAGTATTTCAAATATCATTCATGCCTGTATTTCTGTTCCAGAAAACTGAAATGTCGAGAAAAAGGACTAGCAACAACACACATGCAAATCGTAAACTGCAAAAGTTTATCGATTCTAAACATTTTTTAGCGTTACCACATTTGGACAAGCGTTTTCGTTTAAACCGTGTTCGCGTAAATTGTGTCCTCGTAAAGTTCGTTCACTTGAAGTGTGCACAGAAAAATATTTTCTTTGAAAAAATGTTTACGGGAAGTATATTAACGCAAAGTGTGTTCGCTCAAAATGTGTTCACGGAAAGTGTGTCCACGTAAACCATTTCTGAATCCCGGAATTTTATTTAAGGAAACATCAGCCAAACATAAACATGTCTGCCAGGCACCAACGTTTCTTCCTGCCGCTACTGAGTGTCAACTGTTGCTACTTAAAGTCAACTGTTGACATGGACTCCACTGGCTACGATTGAAACATTTGAAGAAAACATTTATAAAATATTTGAAGAAAAAAACATTTAACGAAAAAGCATTTGAAGAAAACATTTAGACACAAAACTTAAGCAGTTCTTTTGCTTTAGTGAAGTCACTGAAGAGAACCGGAGACTGCCAGTAGCGCGTTGGGGAAGACGGGCGTCAGAAGGTAGAGACCGTAGGGGGAGTTTAACTTCATTTTACCTGGGGGAAATTGGTGAAGTGGGGTTACTGAATGCTATGTTTTTTCCCTGCAAATAAATTAGTCAAGAAGTAAAAAATTTTTATTGGTATTACTGAATGGTACTTTTTTCTCTGAAAATAAATTGGTCAAAAAGTAAAAATTTATCACTGGTGTTACTGAATGGTATGTTTTTGTCCCTGGAAATAAAGGGGTTAATAAGTCAAAATAGATGAGTGGGTTTACTGAATGGTACATTTTACTAAACAGGGTTAATAAATAAATGTGGAAAAAAGGGTGGAATAAAATTTGATGCGGTATTGAAAAGGGATAATAAATAAAACTGGAAAAGTGGAGTTAATGAATGTTCAAACATGAAGTATCAGAGAAGAATGTCCTCATAAATGAAGTTTCGTAACTGAATTAATGCTTCTAATTAATATAGAAAATAGTGATCAGAGTTTAAAAAATATTCCGTTGGACAACATCTTCAGCACTCATATATACGAGTATAATCACAACCATTTTCATGTGCTCGGGTATTAAAAAAATATTTTGGTTGCAATGTATGTTAGCGTTCACGACGATAAATTAAATAAGTAATTTTCAAGTAAAAAAGTAAATTCAAGATTCAAGTAAACAAATGTATATGTCAATAAGTAAATATGAGGAAGCACGCAAATCAAATAAATAAGAAATAGCAATAAATTCAAGTAAGTGTTCACGATTTCAAAGTATGTAATTTACATTACAAAAAGAAACACTCTGAAAAGTAAAGCCCTGAGTACTGATAAATAATTATTTCACTTTTCTGAAGTTCGAAAAACTAGAAGAACTAATCACCTGATTTTGTGATTTTTCGACAATTTCAGTATTAATAAACTGTGGATTTTCTGTCAGGAATTCATCTCCAAGAATTCAACCCAGGAATTGCACCCCAGGAATTCATCCCAAAATGGCGTCGTGGCTGACGTTGCTGACGACGGTGGCCATGACAAGCATCCTCCTGACAGGCGTCAGCTCAGCGACGTCTGACGTCGCCGGTACGCTTTTTAACCCTCTTACGTCAGCATTTATTTGGTCCTTTGACGTCAACATTTATGTACTCACATTACTGTCATTACAATCCCCGTCATTACAACCCCCGCCATTACAACCCCCGCCATCAGACTGGCACTGGCATCAGGTTGTCACCGACATCACAATGAGGAAAGATGATGCCCAAAAAAACACGAGGTGTTTCAGAAAAAGAGTTTCAAAATTTCACCACAAGTAGAAAATGGCCAAATGAACACTTTTTCTTCTATGAAATGTTCCGAAAAAAATGTTTACTTTGCTGTTTTCTACCTGGTATGCAATTTTGTACCTCTTGTTCTGAAACATCTTGTATACTGAAGATATTTAGGGTTTTAGGCCCACTTAATAGCATTGAATTATCATATTTAAGGTTGGGAAGTAACTAGTACGATAATTAGTGTTGTATTGGTAATGATTGAAGAGAAGCGTTCTAATTAGCATTGGATTAAATATGGTTGAAGCACTGTTGGCATTTCAATTAAAACTGGAATAAATTAATATTTGAGTGGGATTAGCATTGCCATTAACTCTAATTAGTCACAGTTGAACACTTATTTTATTTTTTTATTATCATTCATTTTCCTCGATGACGGTGAACAATAATTGAAACATTGCATGCATTTTCATTTCTCTGAGTTGAATGAGGTATTTGTTAATTAGCAAGAATAAGTGATAACATTTAAATATGGGAAAATGCCTGCGTTTTTTTCAGCGACTGCCTTTTAATGATGTATATTTTTTGTATAATTGTGTGAACTTTCTGCTACTAGAAAAATAATTAATTTTGTATTCATGCCAAATTAAAAATTACAACTTGTTCAACTGTTGGTTTACATATTAAGATTGTGATTATTTTCACCATTGGAAATGAGGGAACATTACTTTGCATTCATGAAAGAGACCAGTGATAAAAATTCATACCTTCTTTTTTACATTTTCACCAACAGCCTCCCAGCCGTTCTCACGAATCCCTGACAACAGAGAAAGCGAATCCAAAAGTTCTTTTTTCGGAGTACGCGTTGAGTCCAATGCAACACCTGAAGAAAATTTCAAAACACAGCAATTTCGAACAGCAAGATACCGACGCAGCCCAATTTTAAAATGGCTCAGGAGACAAAAATCAGAAAAAACCTCCTCCGAGGAAAGCAATTCATCGCGTCAGCGAGATAGGTCAACTGGTCGCGATTCTGAACCGGTATATTTACCACCACCCGCTCATTTGCTCAGTGATGAAGACAATTTCAGAACAACAGTCATTGTAAGGCCTAGAACCCTGTGGCCACGACAATGGTTCTCAAATGGTGGTGGTAGAGGTCAGGGTGATTCGAATTCTGGTTATGGGTTGAATTATGAGTCTGGATCCAGACCCTACCCCAATTCTAAACCTGGTTTCCAATCCGGTTATGGTTCTGGATATACTTCAAGTGCTGGTTCTAAACTGAATTCTGATGTGGAATCCAAGAAATCACCCTTGAGGGATTCATCTCCACTCAATGTATCTAGACACCAAGACTCCCTTAACAAACCTCTACCCCAAGACAAACAAATCAAAACGCAAAAACCGGCTTTAGTTCCAGAGATCTGGAAAGACATGTTCGACCAGGAGAGCTGGGACTCCATGGAAGCGGAGGAAATCTGGAAAACCGTTCGATGTGATCCGGAATGGGAGAACGTGTGTCCTGTTGATGTCTGGAAGTCCCTTCTTCGAGGGCCTGGGTCTGCTCCACCTTTTGTGATCTCAAGGTTCATTCTGAATGATCCTAAGCTCAACGTATCGAGTAACCCGGAGTTGTTGTCTGTGTTCGCCAGTTTTTATCGAAAAAGTGAGAAAGGTAAAGGATGGTTTGAGTTTTTGTGACCTAATGTTAACGTCAGTACATGTTACCCAGTCTAACTTTTTCGTTGGAGCATGCATTTTTTTCGCTGCCTAAGCGATTTAATTACTTGGGCGGCGAAAAACATGCATACAGGAGGCGAAAAAGTTAGACTCAGTAGGTAGGTAAATGATGGAATATGTTTCTTCAACCATGGGGTAAGTGATAGGTGAGTACGAGTAAGGTAGCTAAAGGATGTGACATGCTTTTGTGACCGTGGGGTAAATGATGTTTGCTTGAGTACAGGTGAGGTAGTTAGGGAATGTTACAAGTTTTTTCTGAAGCCATAAGAGGAAGTTAGAAATTTTATTAGTTTTTAATTATACACATTGGAATAGCGTGATATAAAGCTAATAAATAATCTCATCATTTAAACTTTAACATCAAACTAAACTCATACTCTTCACATGTTGATCAGCAGCTCCACCATCCCTACATAATTTGTACCACCAACTTCTTTATTTCGCATTTTGACTGACTCGGATTAAATTTTGTGTTTCCGTGACAGATGGCGAGGAAGAAACAACCAAAGGCCGCGACTCTGAATTTCCTTCTTTCTATAGACCTTTATCGTGGCTGGGGCCGTACAGGCCTAAAGACGTAACCGTACGTCACTTCAGGTACGGTTACGGTACGGGTACTTCGTCAGACCTGCGCAAGCCTGGCGATCTTCTCGATAAACCGGTGGGCGACGTGAGGCAGAAGATTGCTGCGGACCCCAGCAGCTACGGCATGCGCTGGAAGTCCTTTTTTGCCACTTCAAACCACGGCCGTAAAAAGTAGGCGCCAAAAGCTGTCAAAAAACTGCCGAAAGCTGCTCAAAAGTTGCCAAAAATGCTGTCGAAAGCTGCTGAAAGTGACCGAAGGCTACCGAAAAGCAACCGAAGGCTTCTAAAAGCTGCCCAAAAGTTGCCAAAAAGCTACCGAAAGCTGCTGAAAGGGACCGAAGGTTACCGAAAGCTGTCAAAAAGCTGTCAAAAAGCAGCTTAAAGAGGTCGAAAGGGGTTTAAAAAAGCGGTTTAAGAAAGCGTTTTAGAGTGGCTTAGAGTGGTTTGAAACGACCTATAAAAGCTGAAAACAGTTTAATTCGGCTTAGAGCAGCCTAGTCGGGCATAAAGCGGTTTGAAAACGCCTAAAGTGATTTAAAGCAGCTGATAACAATTTAAAACAGCTTAGAGTGGTTTAAAGGGATTTAAAGCGGCCGGAAGCAGTTTAAAATAGTTTAGAGTGGTTTAAAGTAGTTAAAAGTGGTTTAAAGGGCTCCAAATTGTGCGATGTGAGAGAGATGCATTACAGAGACTAGTGTATGCATGGGGGATGAATGGGTGGAAACGATCAGAAAGTGGCAATGGAGGGAATGTGGGAGTATGACAATGTAGCAATGGAGAGAATGTGGGAGTGAAAGAATGTGGCAATCGTGGAATGTGGTAGTATGACAATGTGGCAATAGCATCAATCTTTTTCTCACAATGTTTTTTCCCAACACTGAAAATAATTTTAAACTAATGTCAATGATAATGTAAACATAATAAACTCATTAAACCCATCATATTTTCGAGTTTGATGTTCTTCCCTCCTGGCATGTAAAAAAGTTTTGGAAAATGACATCGACTGAATGAATTTGTGATAGGATCAAGACAAGGACATGAGTAAGATTGCATTATAGTACAGACACTGTATGAATGTCTACCTATACCTATCAGTTAACTTTTTTCTGGCAGTATGTTAGAATATCAATATATATATATACGTAGTACATTGAAACTACTCAGAACTGACACGATATTAATTTCGGAACTACACATTTGAGTTAATTTTTTGTAGATTTTGAAGAACATAATAATTTATGTACTATATTTGAACTACTCAAGCAGGCCACAAAATTTGTCCCACGTTGAAGCAATGTAGATGAGACGAAAAAAATAATATAATGGCACATATATTGGGTCACCTTGTGTGAATTACAAAAACTACATTTAGAGTTTTTCGAAATTAACATATAAATTTGTTTAATTTTGAAATCTTCTATCAACAGCGTTATCGAATTATCGACTAACAAAAACTACATTTAGAGTGCTTTCGAAACTGATCGTTCTTGGTTGTCAAATTCAGCGAGCCATCACTATTATAAAAGTATGAATGTTTTCCGAAAACCATAATCATTTATACGACATTTCAGAATAAAATTCCGGCAAAAGAGGCCACCATGGATAGAAACATGCTCGACCGCAAGAGAGAAGCAGCAAGACTTCGACAGCAAGAAAGACGCCGGAGACTATCACGTGTCTGGAAGATGAATATATATGACTGCAGATAAATATATATAACTGCAGATAACTATATTTCAATTCAGGAGCTTTCAACAATACACTGATACGTGTATAGTTGGTTAGGATAGATTAGGTTGTGTAGAATATCAACAGATGAGACTTAAAAAAGTTTGGAAAGCCATAGAATAGCATGGGAAATCATGGTAAAGTCATGTTTAAGCTCAGTTGGTCCGATATCTAAACCTATCATTTTTTGACGGGCCATGTGCACTAGTTATATTAATTTCAGCCCACCGGTTCTGAAACTTAACCCAAAAAGAACTGTACAAATAATCAGTTGGTATCTATGATACAAAAAAAATCATTTTCCAACTGAAATAATAACACGCTATCGAAAGCACTGCTTTTTACAATAATTATAAGCGTTTCACGAAAATGATTTCGGTCTATCAAGAAATTCGGTTCAGAAGATCTTTGTAGTGAAATTCATGCGTACTAGTGTACGCGGCCCGTCAAAAATGACGGGATTGGTTATTTTGCTGAAATAAATCTAGCAGGTGTGGATGCCCAACAAATACATCCATCCCAACAATACCCGCCATTAAAATATTCTTGTACTTGTGCACTGGTGAAACTCGTATCACAGATACGGTCATTGAGCGTCCGCGTGAGCGTCACAGACACACGCACCAACCAACTTAATGTGAGCAATGAGATTCCCATTGTAATAATGTAGGAGAAATTACGCACAAAATACATAAATTTTTGAATAATTTAAGGAAACACTGGGCTTTTTATTATATAGTATTGATGATGCCTAGAGAAAATATCAACGCAAAATTTTATTTTCATTCAGAAATAAAATACAAATACTTTGAAAATCGCTTCTCTTACTTTTTGCATTGCATCCATGCGAATGGTCTGCTGTTCACAATTTATTGAACAAATAATAAAAATGAACAAGTCTTTCTCACCGCGAAAATGGAATATAGTAACTAGAGATGGTCGGAATTGTGGGAATAAAAGATTGTTGGAATTGTGTAAATTAAGCTTTGTGCGTTAACGTTCGCTGGTTAAACTGAAATTCAATGTTCAACTCAAATGGGAGTTAATTTTAAAGATCGATTTTAAGTTAATTTTAGAGTTCATTTTAGATCATTTTTAAATAATTTTTTAATTGATTTTCAATTTTTTAATTAGATTTAATTTCAGAGATTAATATTTAAAATAACGAACTTTAAATAGATAATTTAGCTTAGATTAAGAATTGATGAAAATTGAGCTTGTGACTGCTGGTCAATCAGCTGCATTATGAAAATCCCCTCCGTGGCCACCGGTGGCGCACATCACGATCAACACTTTGACCGCAACGTGCTCCACCGGTGGCCACGAAGGGAATTTTCATAGTGCTGCATTCATGGAATCTGTTTAGGGGAGCCAGCCGAGGCCACACCAACATCGGGCGAATGTTTAGAAACATGCAAAGTTCAGCAAACATGAGATGTTGGAGACATCCCTGGGCGCCGCACTGCTGCCTCGCCTGCTGCTCTCTGAGCAGCGCGATATTCTCAGCGCGAATATTTGGTGGTGATGTCGTGAATATTTGGTGGTGATGTCGTGAATATTTGGTGGTGTTGTTGAGAATGTTTGGTGGTGTTGTCGGGGATGTTTGGTAGTGGAATGAATATGTGGTGATGATGTGAATATTTGGTGCTGATGTCCTGAATATTTGGTGTTGGTGTTGTATATATGTTGTATATTGTATACAACAACAAATATTGTTGTATATTTGGTGGTGATGTGAAAATTTGGTGGGGATGTCGTGAATATTTGGTGATGATGTCGTGAATAGTTGGTGGTGTTGTCAAAAATATTTGGTGATGTTGTGGAGAATATTTGGTGGTGATGTCGTGAATATTTGGTGGTGATGTCGTGAATATTTAGTGGTGTTGTCAAAAACATTTGGTGATGTTGTGGAGAATATTTGGTGGTGATGTTGAGAATATTTAGTGGTGATGTCATGAATATTTGGTGGTGTTGTTGAGAATGTTTGGTAGTGGAATGAATATGTGGTGATGATGTGAATATTTGGTGCTGATGTCCTGAATATTTGGTGTTGGTGTTGTATGTATGTTGCATATTGTATACAACAACAAATATTGTTGTAAATTTGGTGGTGATGTGAATATTTGGTGGTGATGTCGTGAATATTTGGTGGTGATGTCAGAAATATTTGGTGGTGTTGTTGAGAACATTTGGGGGTGTTGTTGGGAATATTTGGAGGGGATGTCAATATTTGGTGGTGTTATTAGGAATATTAGGTGGGGATATTGGGAATATTTGTTGGGGTTAATGAGAATATTTGGTGGTAAGGTGTGAATATTTGATAGTGTTGTTGAGAATATTTGGTGGTGTTATTGCAAGTACCTTTACTGAAAGTGTAAATGCAAGTTATTGAGAATATTTGGTTTTAATACTTTGTAAATATTATGCGAATATTGTGGCATTAACAGTATTACGTACTATTGTGTGAATATTAAAACGATTTTTTCTTATCACAATCGTAATGTAATCGTATTGATTAACTCATTTCTTGGCCGAATTTTTATTCATTCTTTGTTGTGTTTTTGTGATTGCAGTACATTCATTTCTTGAATTAATTCATATTCTGTCATTTTCTTATTTCTGACAATAAAATACATTTATTTCGTGACTTAATTGATATTCATTCATTTATTCATTTAAGTAATTTCTGATATTACAATTCATTCGTTTTGAGGCTTAATTTATATTCATTCATTCATCGTTCATTTCTCAGCTTACGATGCATTCATTTCGTGATTTAAATGATTTTTATTAAATT
>JACJUY010013471.1:24552-34814 GCA_014220935.1 Platorchestia sp. MABIK | reverse complement strand
CGATCATACCGACCTCAAAATTTTGGGAGGCATCGAAACCGCAAAAAATAAAAAAGAATTGGAAAATTAAAAAAAAATTTAAGGAAACACAGGTATGAACGTGTAAATCTGCAATCCTCAACAACACACCCGCAATGATGAGACAATGTAATGCCACTACCTACACCAACAAAAGCTATGATGAGTGAAATCAGACATTATTATATAATTCTCCCAGATAATCGCATCGTTCACAAATGGATGGCAGAAACAGTGGGCAGGACTCTCTTCAACTGCTAATTTATCGAACACTCGAGCTCAGCATTGGGCGCATGCGAGCAAATTAATTAAAGTTTCGAGTGTAGGCGCAGCAATTTTATGCGGGCATACGGCGCGGTATGCTTCATACACAAGATTGCTCTGCTTTGTGGTGTCTTTTAAATATCAACGAGGGAACGTTGTCCGAGGTAAATTAGATACGAGAATAGCAGATACATTCTCGTGGTACCTGCTGAAGAACCGAACGATATCCTCTGACACATACACACACACAAAAAAAAAGTCCATCTACGTTCACTACTGAGACCGCTTGTTCTCAAATTGGAGCATTTATTTAAGGACTATACAGCGAGAAAACATAAAATCAATGACAGATAACACGGAAAACCTCTGGTGTTGAATCCATGTTTTTCACTGTCTGTGACACAGTGCAAAATTCAACTCTCTGCTCCCAGTAACAAGACAAAAAATTTAAGTGCCTACTTTGACTATTAATAGTGGAAGCTACAACTTCATTCTTCTTATTGCGCACAGCCTGTCCAACTCTCATTAATACTATCCAACTCAAAATAATCCCATCACAAAAAACTGTATTGTGGATGTGATCCGTTACAAAATGTTCATTTTAAGGAAAATATTTCCCACTGACCCTTCGACAAGTTTTGATGAACTGCTTTTGCCCTCTTAGAAAATTAGTTAAATAAAGTCACTAGCATGGAGAAATGATGGTTGAACAAAAAAAAAATTGAGAGCTAAAACAATTGATTTAATCTAGGAAATAATTGGAGGGCAAATATGCAGAGTGGCCTAACCCACAAAACACAAAATTTCAAGACACTCAAGTTAGAGGCTTGGTGTTCATTGCAGGGTTGTCAAACTGGCTTTTCCTTGCCAAGTTACTAACTAGGAACTAATTAGGAACTAGGCCACTCAGCCTGAAAAACATCCAAGCCACTATTAGGTGAAATTATCACTAAATCCGCTCTGCTAGTTTTGATCTCTGATTTGTGGGTTAGGCCACTCTGCATATTTGCCATCCAATTATTACTAAAGGACTTGAAATATCGAGGTGGAATCATAGGAATAAAAGCCTGTGATCCGAAACGAGAAAATCAAGACTAATTATAGAAAAAACGTACTACACAAAAAAAAACTAAATAAAAACGGAAACCTCATAAATAGGTCTCGATACAGACGGATGTACAGGGCCTCTCAAAAGCAATTTTTTACTTTCAAAACAGTGAGAGTAAGGTAACAATGCACTCCGCACACCAATGCCATTATTCAAGGACAGCGCAGCAGCTCAGTTTTAATGCACCGGTCTGGAACCATGGACCAACATGCGATGAACTTACATTTAGGCGTTATGGGTAAGGAGCGAACACAACATAAGCCAACAAAAATCCGTAACAGGCACCAACGGATATCCCAGGTTCACCGTACATCCGTAAATAAAAAAAAAGAGAAATGCTAAACTCTGAATGCTTGTCAATCCCAGTAGATCACAGACACAGAAGTAGGCTTGTCACCTTAAAGGTCCCGAGTGAAAAAAAATTCTTGAACTAGAAACTACGGCGTCGTTCTGACGAACGAACGCTATCCTTAGATACGCCATCGAATACATGATTTGATAAATACGGAGGGTATTCCGAAAAAGTTTACCATAAATTCAAGGCAAACTGGAAAAACAAAATAACTCGCATAACATAACGGCCAATAACTCTTGCCTCTAAAACCCGCAAGAGTAACCCACTCGAAAAAAAAAAATTGGTTCGCACAAGGAATCAATCAACAGCGGCAGTTTACATGCAAATGCGTATAACTAAACTACTGTAAATGATGAATCAAGAAGTATGTTCAATTTTATGACCCAGCCCATTTAATTTATTAATAAAAAAAAGAGAGGGTTTTGATCAGAATTTTGTCCCCCACCATGTTCGGTCGCCACTCTCCCCCATAGCTCGGCCCGCAGCAGCAAGCAGCTAAATTGCTCAAACGATTTTATAAGAAGCCAGCATAAACTTTATCAAACTAGACCGATTCAATTTAAAGTGCGCTCCTAAATTCCGGCACAAGTAAGACTTCGCTGGCAGAAGTGACGCAGACCACGCTTCACTTTTGCAGACGCACGACTTGAGGGCTTTGCAAGCGTTCTGGGCTTCAGGTCACAAAGACTAGAGACTTTCGGTAGAGAGCAACTTGTGAACAGGTAGGCATGAGGATTCTTCGAGGCAGAGGCCTAACTCATGAACATCAAAGCTTAAACGTTTTCACATAAGATTAAAAGTGAACAGAGCACGCACACATCTACAGAAGCAGACATAGACTTGTCACCTTGAAGAGGAGTATTGATACCCCATAAGTAAACTCGAGTTTAACTCATGCGAATTGAATTGAAGTTATTTCCACAAAAGCAGAGTGCAAACTAAAAACAAGCGCGGGATATGAATGGTGATCAAGGAGACCAGTCGACAATGTAACTGTAATGCGATTAGTGCAGTACGTCTTGTTGGTAACGAAGGCAACGTAGCGCAACGCAAAGTCAACGTAGCGCAACGCAAAGTCAACGTAGCGTAACGAGAAGGCGACGTAGCGCAGCACGAGGGCAACGTAGCGTAACGAGAAGGCAACGTAGCGCAGCACGAGGGCAACGTAGCGCAGTACGAAGGCAGGACCATCATCACCGTTGCGCAAACCACTCCCGTTAAGATGGCCAAAATATACTGGTCTTACACAGCATTGCCCTAACGCTACAGTGCTACATATTTACAAAAATGAATTGATTGTGTGAAAAATAACATGAGACGAAATAACAAAACGTAAGAACTAAGCAAATAACATGACAAAATTGGAAAAGAGACTTTAAGAGGGGCAAGGGCTTGCACTCGTCTCTCATATTCACCCATGTTGAAAGTTTCAATATGTTACTAGATCAAAATCCGAATTCGTGTCAACCGATAGAATTTAACGAGAGACTTGCACTCAGCATGTGGCAACTCTGCTGAGTTTTCCGATGCTACGTCGGTGGCCACTTGGCAGAGTTGTGAGATGCTGATAAGTTACTACGGTCCAATCATGCAATAACTAAAACTTGAGAGTCTTAGAAAGGGAAAAATAAGTCCGTCCAGCGTCAAACAGCACACGATATAAGGACTGTAAAAAAATTAAAGCTCAATCGCCATAATCTTTTCTTAATCAAGAAAAATTACTTTCCCGAATTCCGTGAACTTATATCACTACTTGCACGTTACGTCTAGAGGGGAAAAATGAACCGCTAGCACGTAGGAAGGCCCAATCATATTGTCATTACTTGAATTAATTTCAGCTGAGGACGTCCTTCAAAAACCGAGCCACCGTAATTTTTCAGGAGACTTTGTTTTCCTTACTTATGGACGGTTAAACTCGATAGAGCTTTATTGGACTTGGTGCGATCTCACAACGATCTACAACGATAAAAAGGCGAGCCTACAGAACTATATATTCACAATGATAATTAACAAGCATAACAGCATCACAAGGTCCGGACAGATGCCACCTCAGAATGAAAAAAAAAACACATAATAAGGCTCCAAGCAGAGCTTGAAACGATGATCTAAACTAGCTTTCCTCAGGGAAATACAACTATTCTATCTATGAGAATTAGCGCTCCCAGGGGAGAAATATGGGGTCCCTAGCTAAACCTTAGGTAAGCCTTTGTTGTTATTTTTTTTGGTTGTCAAGCATCATCTTTTTCCGGTTCACTGCTGTTCTGTTTTTCCTCACCTATTACTTCATTCTTCAACTTTTATCTTGCTTCATAAAATTCCCTTTTAACTAACTGTTCCTATGCTCAGGAGATCTTGTGTGGGAACGCATCTTGTGCATATATTAAGCGTTCCCTTAACTCCATACTAAATGATGCCTTTATACTTCCTCTGTTTGGAACGCTTTTGATGCGTTTAGAGAGGCTTAACTAACGTATCTAATCAAATGTAAACTGACTTCAATGAAACAAGGATGTTGCTCACAAAAGCTCACCAGCCACACACGCACAGGTTCGACAAGCATGAAGCATCGGTGCGGAAATAGAAAAGTGCAACTTTTCTCTACGAATTCAAAAGAAGCGACTTACAATATTACGAGAAAAGAAAACAAGTACCGTGAGCTTCCTCATAGAGAAGAAGAAGAGATAATTTATTGACACAAACTTGAAAGCTCAAATTTTCCAAGACAGGAAGCTTACATTCATGGAGCAAAATAGCGTCAGTAATGAAACAAAGGCTTTGTCTCTGGATTCTGAGAAGACAATAACATGTGTACACAACTTGGCTGTAAACAGTTTAGCTGCTGAGCTCGCTCTTGTCACTAATTTGATAGCGTGCAATTTAAAGCTTTACCGTCTGAATTGTTTGCCGATTGTACGGCTATTCCCACCACCTTTACATCAGACAGACACTGACGTCAGGTTGTCACTGACACTAGAATGAAAAAGGAACTGCCTCTTGGCAGCCAACTTCAAAGAACATACTAAGGCGCAAATATGACAAGAAATCAGTCATATTAGAGCTGCTTATAAAAGTGTATTTCCAGATCCACGTCGACCGTAAATATTCAAGAAGAACACCCAAACACCTTCTCTATTCGTTAATTTAAAACTCAAATTGTACAACAACAAATGAATGTGTTCGTGGCTGGATTAGCTTATAAATTAGTTTCAGCCTCCTTAACATAGGTATTCAAAGAGAGGAAAGATGAAGGCGACATTTAGCATGGAGCTGAGCAAACGCGGAATCTATGCAGAAGGTGTGTTCTCATACAATATCCCTGCGCATAGAAACGATAAGTTGAGAAGGAATTTTACGAAACAAGGTAAAAGTTCAAGAAGGAAGTATAGGAGGTAATGAAAAACAGGACAGCAGTGAACCGAGAAAAACTGGTCCAAACAAGATGTAAAACTCATTCTATTCAACAAAAAAGACCTACTGAACTCTCAGCACGGAACGCCACATTTTCTCTTTGTGCGTGCTAATTTTGATGCCCTCATGATTTCATTACTAACGAAAATCCCAATGGGCATTCCAAGTTGCATGCAGAAAACGTCTGCTTAGAAGCGATCCTTCAACAGAGGAACACGGTTCCTAGGAGTATCAACTGGAAGTTCATAAGGCCACGCGAGTGTGGGCAGCATGCGAGCGCTAGGAGAGGGAGGTGAGAAATTTTCTTCACAATAACACATAATCAATTCCGCGTGCTGCCCGTCAGACGTCCGCCTCTGCTTTGATGCTGTCGGACGGGTGCCCAGCGAAGCAATAGCCTGGGCCGACGTCACGCACACCATGCAATAATCTTGGGCACGAAGTTCTCATATCGTGCGCGCCACGGCACGCTCTGATGGCTAACATTTAATGACTCGAGGCTGCTGCATGGTTCAGTTTTACTCGACAGGTTTGCAGGTCCGAATAATGTAGCTTTAACCCTCTCTCGCGTCGTAACATCATTGATTCATGTGTAATTGAAAACGTTTCAATGGGCGTGCATGAGTTGTTTTGAGACAGACAATTAATATTTTGAATGAATATCATATATCAATCGCGACAACCGGGCACTGATGCAGTATTCCTCTTTTATTTAAAAAAAAATTTCTATCAAGTGTCTTTTCTGTTTCTGAGGATCACAAGCTTTGCGTTCTTTAATAATGTTTAATGTAGCTGTAATCACTCACAAACCGCAGTTGTGAATTACAAGATCGATTTCATTTTATTTGAATCGATAAATAAAAATTCAAATTCCGTGAACAAATCATGACGCTGTCAGACACGCATTCTCGGTGGAGCGTGCAATCTAAGCAAGAAAATTTGCAGCCTACAGTAAATGGCTATTGAGTCAGTTTGTACTGTAGCTGTCAATCATACAACGGCAAGGGAAATATTATAAATTTTACGTACTTAAAATGCCTAATTCACATTGAAAGTGCAGATGAATTATTAATTAAAACTAGACGAAGTAACTAGACACAGCGGATAATTTTACACAACGAATTATAACACACCCTAAAGTTTATGATTAAACTAAAAAAAAGTCCATGCATTTCATAGGAAAGATTAAGAAAGACGCATCACTTCAAATTTACCAGACTTGAAACAATACTCCCTTAATGATAACGGGAAGAACAGTTTCAGGAACAGGAGAAATGGTCTAGAGAACCTGATGCACAAACCCCCAAAAGCCGAAGGTTTTCGCGCAGAGATCGAGTAACCCAAAAGAAAGTAACAAAATTTCCGCTACCGCGTCACTGACAACAAAGCTGGTTGACACGGCGAGCAGCGACGCGCTGCCGCAAGTTGACAGCTGCCAGTGCGAGGAAAAAAGCTTTGAAACGAAAGCGCGACCGAGCGCAAGGAAAGAGGCGCGCCCCAAACGAAAGCAAATAATTGTGAACCAAAGCGACGCAAGTTGGGGAGGTTTTGCGCGAGCATCTTCCTAGTACTTTCTGATCCTGTACACAGAATCCCTTTAAAATAGAATACAACAGCTGATGCACTTTTGTAATGATTGATTATACAGAAGTTAGTTTTAGCCTACCTTACCACAACAAACAAATTCAAAGAGAGGAAGAATGAAGGTGCCAATCAATATGGGTTAAAGGAATGAGGAATCTATTAGTGAATTCCCAAACGCATAGAAATAGTTAAGAAGGAAGGTTAGAAAACAAGATAAAAGTTGAAGAAAATCAGTGGAGCTGAAAAACAAGATAGCAGTGAACCCCAAAAAAAAGTCCTCATCAAAACAAAATAGAAATTTTTTCAATAAAAAGGAGGCCTATCTAACTCTCACCTCAATACCTCTTATTTTCTCCCTGGGAGCGCTAATTCTCATAGAAACAACAGTTTTATCACCCTCAGGTGTGCATTTTTCATTTCAAATTCGAGATGTATGTAATTGACGATGTGCCAAAACTTGAGGTTCAAGTACATTACGTGCAGGCGTATCTAAATTTCGTCATATCTCTAAATATGCACCACGTACAAGCATTGAGAGTTGCGCATGCTAATAAGGCCTTTATACACAAAGCTGTAAAAGTTCACTCGCAGAAAGGAGGCTAATGTCGTAACTCGATCTCACATACGTGCATGATTCAACTGACGTTTTCTCTGAAATAGACCAGCTGACGTTTACTCTGAAATTGATTAACTGACGTTTACTCTGAAATAGACCAACTGACGTTTCCTCTGAAATAGACCAACTGACGTTTCCTCTGAAATAGACCAACTGACGTTTCCTCTGAAATAGACCAACTGACGTTTACTCTGAAATAGACCAGCTGACGTTTACTCTGAAATTGATTAACTGACGTTTTCTCTGAAATAGACCAACTGACGTTTACTCTGAAATAGACCAACTGACGTTTACTCTGAAATAGACCAACTGACGTTTACTCTAAAATAGACCAACTGACGTTTACTCTGAAATTGATTAACTGACGTTTTCTCTGAAATAGACCAACTGACGTTTACTCTGAAATAGACCAACTGACGTTTACTCTGAAATAGACCAACTGACGTTTACTCTGAAATAGACCTTCAGAACTCAGCTCCAAGTGAAACGCAACGAAACAGAAGAGCATCATCCCCAGCGGTGCACGCTCTAACGGCGGCTACGCAGCACAACGCCCGAAAACTTCCTCCCTGGCGGCACATAGCGCTAATGTACAAGAACAATTAACCCGCGATCAAAACACGCAGCTCACATGCAATGCCAGCGAGATGGAAACGCTCTCATGGGGTCCAACAACGGGGGAAACATAAAAATAATTCCTTACCTCCGAATTTGTTTCCCCTTTGATAGGTTGCCAATGGAGCCTCATACCTTAAATCCCTCACAAAATCTTAAATGATGCGTAAAAAAATCCATGGGTAGTGTTTTTCGTGAATTCATCAACGATCAGATGCACCTTAAAAACTGAACATTTTACAACGTAATATTGAAATTGTTTTTGAACTGAAAACATTTCTCTAGATCTGAATTATTTTTATCGTTATCCTATTAGTAAGTACAAGACTCCCAAGCCAGAACAAAAGTAATCTGAAGAGAGTGAAAAGAAGGGATCATTTATTTTGGAAATGAGAAAACACGAAATCGATGCTCAATGTGTGTTCCCAGCGCAGAGAAACACGTTATACAAGAAGAAGAAAATACAGCAAAAAAGACATGGAAATTGAAAGAAGTAAAATAGGCAAGACATATAAAAGGCCCGAATATCTATCTGCAGCTGAGGTAACAGACCTTCATCTCCGCTGGACGCGCCAGTCCCCTTAGCAGAACAAAGACAAACGTAGCTAAAACCCATTGTTCAGCCTATGCCCCTCGAAGGATGTAGATTACGGGTTTTTTTTACCATGATACATCGGTTTCCATATTTTAAAACCACTTTATGGACAGTATATGAAGCGCGCAATGAATTTTTTGAATATATAAAACTTACTACAGCATGCAAACGGATAGTCGAATATCATTGTATTGCCGTAAGCTACAGCCGTTATACTCTGCAATTCTGACACAAAGGTATCGTGGTGCTGCACCAACGTAAGTGGAAAGGTGCGTGCATAGCACAACTGCGTTACGAAACAAAGAATCCTAAACTCTAAATGGAAAACTCATGCCGTACTGCAGAAATATGGACAGCAGTAACCGTAAAGTCTTTCACAACAATACAATATCTTACACAGGTTTTTTTAAATAAATTTAAACTCGGCAGACAATATCCCAAAAACGGCTTCAAAATTAAAAGAGTAAATAATGCAAAACAAGCAATTTTTTTAACTATTAATATAGTTGCTTATCATTTCTTTCACAATAACTTCGATACAACCATTTTCTTTGGCAAATTTGCATTTCCAGCCCGGAAATTTCCTATAAAAATACACCCACGTTCTTTTCCAGCATCAGTGTTCTCGGAAGAAGAGAATACCTCATAGACGCTACATCGCCTCTTCATTCACACACGTCAAATATAAATTTAATACACGTAAAAACAAAAGCAAAAATGACAGGAAGAAACTTCAATTTCGTTAAAACGTCAGCGCAAAAAATATTAGAAAAAACACGATAAAAACGCGCGCTCGGGACTCAATAGTGCGAAGCCACGGAGGCACGCATGCAATGATCGTGTGATGCGCCTCAACGCAAGAGGGGGGTCGAAATACCAGTTACGAATTACATGTAATACACTTTAAATCACAATCACGGTTGATTCAAATCATTTCCAAAAATTCTTTTCCGAAGGATGGTTCAACACTTTGACTGCGACGTGAGCCATGTTTGATCTCTGAGGGAAGTTTTATTATGCTGTTGACCAACCAGTGGTCACAAACTCAATTTACAAAACTACTTAAAACTAAATGAAAACACGATCCAATTAATGTTTGGTATTTTCAACACCGCTTATTACAATTGACTTTAAGTTTGAATATTAAACTTCAGTTCCACCTGCCACAGTCAAGGTATTAAGAGAAATACTGTATTACAGCTAGGTGACTACTAAAAACTCACGAACCAGCAGGTAAAGGAAAGCTTATTAATTAAGCCTTACTAAACCAACAGTACAAAAACCAGCAACGTCTGAATTCAATATCGAGAGTACATTTTCTACAGAAACAAATTAGATTCTTGTTAAGTTAATTTTACCTCACAGTGCTAGCAGCGTCTCTAGGTATCGTTCAATTCTTACACACAAAAAATATACCAAGCGAAAAGTAAAATATTCTGTACCAGAATGAAAAACAAACCAGCGGCAGTGAGATACGGAGATTGCACTGCAATATTACACAGCAGAGCGGTAAAAATATCGTCTTTAGCAGAGAAATTCCAAACCTCGGGACGATTCTCAACGAGATACCATGAAGACCCGCACGGGAGAGCTGCAAACTACATGCGAGTCAGACCGAGAAATTCGCTCTCGTAACTCTAACTAAACGCTCTTCAGACAGCTCTGAGACGAGAGACTCAAGCGTCGGCCAAATTATTCG
>JACJUY010013471.1:2786-16819 GCA_014220935.1 Platorchestia sp. MABIK | reverse complement strand
AACCTATGTTATTTTAACAAAAGGAAAGCCTACCTAACCATTAGCTCGGGCCCTCACATTGTCCCCCTGTATTCATTGCTTAAGAGTAATTCTAGTCCCGATAATGTTACTGTCATCCAGCTCATGTTAACATTGTACCAAGCAGACATGAACTATTTCAGAAGGCTGAAAAAAGAAGAGCGTTATTATTAGAGGAACGTGTGTGTCTGAAATTCGGATACATATTAAAGAAAATAGAGAAGAAATTTACCCTGCATCGAGCACGAAATAAAGATTTCAAGTGGTAAATACCACAACCGGTTGTATTGAACTGAACAACCATACCTGAGGCGAACTGCCCACTAGATATGAGTCACACTAAAAATTTGTATCGATAAATGAGAGGATGAACATTACAATCAATGCATGGTATTAATTCAACAGAAAAGCGAGGCTTGAACATGAGTTCTAGATTTCTTTGGAACTTACTCTATGCTTAAGCATAAATTCACAGCTGGCAAGACATCCGTCTACGCAAACAATCCGTATCTAGCTACAAGAAATCATCAGCTGCCAACTATCTGATGATAAAAATAGACTAACAAAACATAAAGAATGGTGACTAGGCGAGCGTTTTCCCACCTGAGATATTTGTCAATGTCGGAACGTTCTTAGATCTTCATCAACGCTTATTAGCAATTATTTTAACTAACAAAAAATAACCACAACGAATGTCCCAATCAGCACAAGCACCAAAAAAAAATACAGAGGCTCGAGTCTAGCAAAACTCAAACTTCATGAAGTTCTAAATAAACAGTAAGAACTAGCAGTGTCTATGCATCTCCGTTTTTTTGTGTCGTCTGATAAACACAAAGATAAAGCGCATTTAACCACTACCAAAATTAAATTATTATTGACCCCATTCTGAATCTAACGCTATCCGCACTAATGCCATCAGAATCCCAATGCTACCCACACTGATGCCATAAAAATCCAACGCTTTTTGCACTAACGCCATCACCAACCTAACCATTTTCATCCCAATGATCGCACAAACCCAGCGCTCTACGCACTAATGATGGCACAAACCCAGCGCTCTTCGCACAAATGATGGCACAAGCCCAACGCTCTTCGCACAAATGATGGCACAAACCCAACAGAACTTCAGCGCACACAACGCTGCTCCCAACACTCAAGAGGATGCCAGCAAAAAGACTCTCTGGAAAGATGGCCGCGACGCTGCTGCGGCTGATAGCGATGAGGTACGGCAGAGGCTAATCCAGAGCATATCAATGCAAGGAGTGAGTCGCCCGTTATGTAGATGAGACTCGTCTCGTGAGCGCACTGAGATGAATTACTCCTGCAGGAAGGCGAGCCCCACATTTCGATAAGGCATGAGCAATAAAAAGGAGAATCGGTGCGAGGATAGCTGAACGAGTAGGCAAGGCACATTTGAGTGATTGCGCTCGTTCATGGCACGGCGGCAAGAAATCTCAAGATCACGAAGGAGCGGCCACGCGAAAAATCAAAGAACGGTAAACTCGGTATACATGCTTCCATTCGAACCGGCCTGCCAATATTCCACTCGCCTTCGCTATTTGCGACAAAAATGTGCATTAAAATGAATGACTAATGAGCGTGGCCCTGAACACAGGAGAGCCGTTATGTTGAACTACCTCAACACCAGCAAAATGTTAAAATTAGTGAAAATAAAATTCCACCTCCGCCGCAGAGCTCAAACCACAGAAGCACATTTTTCCCTTTACGAGTTTATTTTGGGCGATAATTGGCGGACGAGAGCGGAAGAATCACCTGCAATTAGTAGCCCGTGACAAGCTTTCATGTCGAGGTTAGTGGCAGCAATTTTAGGGCGGCGGTGCCGGCCTGGATATTGCATCCTCGAGGCCGTGTTTTGGACCCCATAGCACCATTAAACCCGTCCACGCCGACACATTGCTCTAATTTCCCATACGACGACGCGCTAAAAACTTATGGACACGTCCGTGATTGGAAGCAGCAGCTGCTGGCGAGGCGAGAAAAGGAGATCTGTGTCAAGGTTACGAGGCACCTCTCAAGGAAAAGCCATCAACACATTAAATTGAACAAAAAATAATACAGGCACCAGAAAATGAATATCACTGGCTGGTAGAAAAATAGAACAGGTAGCAGAAAATAGACAGAACATAACTGGCTGATAAAAAATAAGATTAGATTGAAACAAGTTCTGCGATGTGCTGAGCTGCTAAAATACGTAAACTCGCAACTGTAGATTTCCTACGTAATCTAAACATGCAGAGCGCTTGATCAATAGTATTCTAGATTTAGAGAATGATCTGCATCCCATTTCCTTTCAAAATAGCGCGAGACAATACAAGAAAATAAGAAAAAAATTATAACAAGGACGGCTGTACTAAGAGTTGCTGAGCTTTTCACGACGTCAGACCGAGATACTTGAATCTTGAACCATTTGAACTGATAAAAAATGTACAACGCTGAGGTTAAAATGTTTGAAATTTTTTTCAGTCTTTGCTATTTAAGGATGAACAATATTTAAAGTTAGTGCCACAAATGTAGTCGGTATGATCTGATCACACCTGTGTTCACACAACCCTCAAACAATACTCATCAACTTCCGGAATTTCAACATGTGATCTGGCTATATTCCAGTTCCTGAAACGCAGTGCACGTTCAACTATTTTCTCAACAACGTATTAAGTTTAATCATTAAAAAAATTGAAATTTGATAAGAATTTCTTAGATATTTTACACAACGTTGCACTTGGTCCCCATTGAGAAATTAGCAGCCGTACCGTGTTCTGTTTATGCAAACCTCAAACATCAACTTCCTGGAGCGGGTAACAACATAAGTCAGTAGAGGAGAGACACGAGCGTTCTTAACGCTATCCTCTAGCCAAAAGAAGCCATTAGCCTTCAGAAGTTGCCTTGGCTCATAATGCCATCATTGAACTTCACTTGAGAGAGAATGAAAACGACGGAATGTTGGACGAAAGAGAAGAGCAGGAGCGTCTTCCAAAGGAGCGACACACGAGTAGCTTCAAAGAAGGCGCTCATTATGAAGTTGCCATGGCAGCAAAGAGATCGCTACGCAACCACGTCCCATGTACAGGGAGCGCGTGCAGCCAAACCTCCAAACCTGTACGATGCGATCAGCTGAGAACAACACCCGTGCAGCACAGGACGTAATGACAAGCACAGATATACTGCAGAATATTAGATTATTATTAGATTAAAAGTTGGTTCAAGTCTCCCTAAACGCTTCAAAAAAGAGCGTATCGAAGAGAGGAAGGCATCATTTAGTATGGAGATAAGGGTATGTGGAATCTATGTGTGAAAAAGGCATAAAAACAATAAGTTGAGAAAAAAGTTCGTGAAACAATATAAAAGTTGAAGAAGAAAGTAGTAGGTGCTGAAAAAGCAGGACAGCAGTGAACCGAAAAAAATGGTCCTTAATACTCGTATAACAAAAAACCTTTTATTTAAACAAAACGAAAGCCTACCTAACTCTCTGCTCGGGCCCTCACACATTTTCCCCCTGAGAGCGCTAATTCCCATAGATACAATAGTTGTATCCCCCTGAGGGGACAGCTGTACTGCAACATGGCACATGAGGTTGTCCTGTGATATTTTGCTAGGTTTCAAAACTCCGGTACTATCAATTGAGTTTAGGTTGCTGCAAGGTAGGACGACCCTTTCTGTAGTGTTGTTCTAGTGAGAAAAAGGTTTAAACTCATTTCCATCTACATGGACAGGTAAACCATCTTTTAATATCACTATGTTCGCGGTGATCAGAAGATATATGACAAGACGTCGGATTGTAGTGGCAGAGGTGTTACAATTAAATGGTTGTGTATTAGAGCATATATTAGGGTATATTTTATGCGTTAGTTTAAGCCTCTTTGACAACATAATCTTTTCAAAAAATGTGCTCCCCCACACGATACCCCGCGTTTAGATAAAAAGCTTGATAAAAGTTTATGAAAAATGAAGTAAAAAGCGCTGAAAAAACAGAAGTTAGCCAAAAAAATGCTCCGAACCTAGCAAATAAACTCCAGTTTATATTAACAAAAGGAAGACTTACAAAACCTTTCAGAACCTCGCATCTTTCTCTAGGGAGACTTCAAATACAGTATCTGACAGTAGATATGAAGACCTAAAACATTGCATCGGATTGTGGGGGCAGAGATTGGAAACAAGGCATCAGATTACGGTGGTAGAGACTTGAAACAAGGCATCAGATTATGGTGGTAGAGACTTGAAACAAGGCATAGGATTTGGGTTGATCGAGATTTGAATCAAAGTACATTATTAAGCAGCACGGTGGAGATCACCAGGTAGAGTTGGCGTTGCAAATAGCTATTGTGGCCACAAAACTGCGTCACAGCGCAAAAGCATTCGCAACCACAAGCGGCAAATTATGAAAAAACATAAAATACAAACGAAAATAGCTCACCGTAGCAACTGACATTTTCCAGCACGAGTGGGCACCTACAAACATCGTATGTCAGAGAACTCCACGGAGCCAAAAGGCGCTTATAAGAATTTAAATAGTTTAAAATACAGTTCCTAATTATAATTTCGTGCACGAGCGGCTCCTGCAAAGTAGCTCTTCCGGGCCAACAAGCACATAATATTGACAGCTCACATATGAATAAAAACCTTATTTTAGATGAGATTTCAGCCCAGAATAATACAAAGTTCGATATTTAAAAATTATCTCTGTCTCTAATTCTCCATAAGTCAATTTCACGATTTGTAAAAATGAAGAAAAAACCACACAGTTTGCCTACGGCGGTAACCCGAGCAAGACTTACTATGTAGAACAAGCGTGCTACAGAACTGATCGACGGAATACAGCTCCATCGTGAAATCACTTCCCTTTATGCGATGTAGAACAAAAGTGCTCCTAGACTGTTCAACGAATCACAACTCAACAATGAAATTACTCGCCTCAATTTGATATAGAACAAACAGGCTCTAAAACCGTTCAACGAAACACACCTCTGTCTCTAAACAACTGCCCTCAATCCGATATAAAACAAACGTGCTGCCAAACCAATCGACGAAGCACACCACCAAGATGTCAAACTCCTCTGCTGCAGAAGAAGCGGGGACCGGTGCAGGCGGCTCACACGAGGGACAGGGCAGGCGGGGCAGGAGCCCAGCAGAGCGAGCAGCAAACGGAGAAGTCAGGAGGAAGCAGCCAGCATCTGCGCCAGCAATTAGCCGTTAAGAGCAGCATTAATCTGGAGTAACGAAATAGCCGCGCCCGCCTCCACAGCCTCACCCAGCCCGCAGCTCGTGGGGGCTCTGCAGCAACTCTGAGGGGAGCGCCTCCTGAACTGAGGACACCACGGCCAGATGCGCTCTTAAGGATCATGCAATGAAACATGCTCAGCACGCTGTAAGGTGAGCTTGTATCGAAACGGGAGGTATGGACCTCACGCTCTCACGTTAAACTAGAGGAACAGCACCGACACGAGACGCTGTAGATAATTGAATTCCACCGAGAGAAGACAAAATGTAAGATTCAACGCGAGGAGAGAGGAACATCTGCAGTGAGCCGCGGGATGACCCCACTAAACTTGCGGCGTATCCGAGACATCAGAGCTGTGGTAACAAACACGCATCGGTGCGGAGTACAAGGACGCACACACAGAGAGGAGGGAGCAACTTCCAAGCTGAACGTAGTCAGAACCGTAATATGAGCAAAACAATACAGGACGTGAAAATGAAGTTATAACAACCTATGCTTATACAAAAGGTGGAAATGATTTACGAGTAAGACATACTTGAAACAACACACTAAAAAAAAAGACATTCGTAACTAAGCACGGGACAAAGCTAGGAGTTGACGCGGACACGGGAACGAGACAAAATATAGGCTCGAAGTGTTAGCATATATCTGTATTTCAAATAGAACTAAAATGGAGACGATTATTGATGACTTAGAACAGCTGACTGGCAAAACAACGAATGAAAGCAATTCATATTACATTGTTTTGAAATGAAATTTACAAAATGTTTAGGAAATTTGAAAATACGCTTGCATTATCCACACTCAAACTCGCACGTATCGCTAGGCTGCGATTATAATTTCCTATGGGAAATAAATTTAAATATAAATTTACAACTGAATTTCATTCACTCGGACCGTAAGAAACTCAAGGAGAGATTTGAATAAAGATGTAAAATAGTGGACACGTGATACCAAACTTACACTGCCCAGCTTTTGAATGAAAACTGTGAAACGTCTCTAATTACAATATCAAAGTAATAAATATTATGATAAATGATGACACAAGCAGTTGACATCGCACTTGTTTGCTCTAAATCGCGCAAGTGCGAGGAAGTTTGCACTCTACACGATTTCTCGCTGCTACATAAATATAATTTAAAATAATTTTCACGAGTCAGCGGCGTTAACGTATGATGGTATAGTCATTCAAAATTTAATTTATGATCCTCTTAATTCATGAATGCGAAAAGTTTGTCAATCAAACTTCCGTATACCATTTAGTTTATATGAAAAAAACTAAAGTTAGTCGTTTACATGACCTAACATTTAATCCATTCAACTCGACAAAAACGAAATTTAGTTCAGTTTATACCACAAAACATTTGGTCTACAGTTTAAAAAACAAAAAATGGCATTTAGTCTAGTTTACGTGACGAAAAAAGTCATTATCCAGTATATTCGACCAAAACTTCAATTTACATGACAAAAACGTAGTAAACTGGCTTGTTTGTAATGGCCTAAGACTGCCGGCACAGTACAGTCATTACACGACCTCTAGAGCCCGCCCAAATACCTTCGAAATCAACGGGAACCCACGAGTAAATAAGCTTTGATAGGAATGCGGGCTCGCAATGCTCATAGTAGCTCACAAACCGTAGCTGACAGTGAAATAACGTGAGCCACACAAAGTTACACCGATTACAGATGAAAGAATCCACAGGAATTTAAACAGATGTTGGTTTTACGCTCAGGATCTAAAAAACAAAACTTAGGCACCAACACTGACAGCATTTCACTCACAGAAACCTAAAATTAATTCAATGTCGAAACCCACATGCATTGAAGTATCCACGGATTCCCCAATCGCACCCATGCATTTAGGAAAGCCAATTGAGGCCCTTACAAAAACTCCGAGTCCATGCCTAGGAACCCAAGAGCAGAGGTAGCAAGTTCACTGGAAAGCGTACGACAACACAGCTGCAGGATCAATGATGGCAGCTAACTCGGCCGCACCCACGCACGCAATGCGGAAGACGTACGACACGAGTTTTCCAGCTACGCATTACTGAAGAGCATGTGCAGCTTGGGACTTATCCTCCCGGTACAAACAAACCTCCACCAGCCAGATGAATACTGCTGGGACGCCGCGTCACGTAGCAACACGCGATAGCAACTTTGAAAAATAGGATGTATTCTTCCTCGCATCGCACGGACGTATAAGAACATGAGCTTCTAACAACTACAACGTTATATCGCTTTTTTGGCTACAGCGTGACGATAGCTCCTGAAGAAGCCGAACACTTCTCACTTACTGATTCAAGCAGTATCCAGAACCAAGTCTCTAGTTTTCTCATTCGCACGCAGAATCCCAGTTGCAACCAGGTCTCAATCATAACCGAATCAAAGATTTATTGACCTAGATGCATCCTGTTCTTGTATCGGTCACTTCCACGCATTTCGGCAATCTCTGCAGGTACATCTCTCTGGAGAAATATAACAAGCGTTATCTTTTTTAAGTTTCTTGAACAAAAAATACAATAACCCGTCTTCGGAAACATTAATGTGCACTATGTTAATTTTAACCAATTCTTGTACAGAAATGTAAGCAATTAAAAATGCTAGGACACAATTACATTTTTTTAAATTGGATTGGAATTGGACACAATCGTGATTTAAAATTGGATTTTCCCCTGCTCTACAGCTCATTTTGGTTGATCTATACGAGTATTCGGACTCATTGCCCGATGTTGCAACAACTACAAAACTACTCTAAACCACGAGAAAGTTTACTAGCTTTCATGAATCACTTCTTTTGATGTACATTTTTTTTTTAATTTGAGAAAATGACGCTTTATTTTACACGAGCATTCAAGTCACATTCGTCGAAGATGCCAGAAGAAACACAATTTGCCATAAAATAGAGAAAAGATTACGCCAAATAGCACAAATTTTACGAAGCAAAATTAACAGTATTCACTAGGAATATTAGAATATTGCTGCTAAATCACGTAAACGACTCATAAAAGATCCAATAACAAAAATATCAGTAAGATTAATATAAAATAACAATTGACTCTGTAATTATCTCAGTATTAAGAAGGGAAGCCGTTTTAAAACAAAACTATTCCATTGTTAACCAATGACTGATGAGTTATCAAGTTCAATACACATAGTTTTTGATGCTCAGAAGCGAAGGATTTACTTGATTCAACCCCTGTCCTCTTGCATGAACCATGCCGCCTGTAAAATACAACGGATCCAATACAACACAAGTCAGTATCTCATCCTAGCTGCATTCTATCTTTTAGTTCACCGTAGTCACAATGAAGATCTATTCCCTTACGTGAAAATCCTTTACAAAAACACTTCATTGAACCCAATAAAATTCTCAGACTCGTCATTTCAGGAACAAGAAAACTAGAATTTACATTGTTCATAATCGGAAGAAAAAAATTGAAACAATTTGCAACAACGTAATGTGAAGTTCCATAAATTTTCTGACTCAACCATTTTTTACTCAACAAACTTCGCCCATCTGTGTGTGCAATTTTATTGCTAGATACGGAGATTGGGAAAAGCTACAAGGCGCTTCTGAAATTCAATGAAGATAAAACAATTCAATAATTTACTACTTAGAGAATTCATTTCGAAAAAGATTTAAACTTGGAGTTGTAGATTACATCGACTGAGAGCAATACGGAAAAGGTTTCGAAGAAAGACGGATGCCCGAAGAGAAGTGTAATTAGCTCAGACCGAAGCCAGACGAAACGATATCTTCACGGGGCGAGAAAGCAATCAACTGGAAGTGATAAAACGCCAAGAGAACAAAGAGAGCTAGATGCTGTGACGCACACTGATAAACTCGATGCGCGCCGAATACACGAATAAAAGGAGGCTCCATTTGGAATAGATACTGAAATGTGAGGTCCAGGCACCGTGGACTTTCGGGGAACGAGTTTTAGAAGACTGTACAGTGAGGCGTGAAATGATAGAGACTGTCAGCGGTGCTGCAGCCCAGGCAGAGAAAGAGACGACACCTCGTTCCAAATTCGATCAGCTGCAAAAAGAAAAGCAATAATGGGCATCTGGTTCAAATGATAACATGGAGTATGAGCCTGAGTTTAGAAGGTGAATGATGAAACAAAAATTGAATGAAAAAGAATGAAAACCTTCGAAGGCTAAACACATGAAAACCAACACTATTAACCCCCGCAAAACGGCAGAGTAAATTCCACCAATACAAAACACTGTAATAGAAACGGCCTAGAACGCGTTTTAACGTTTCAAAAAGCGCAAGTCTCGCAGACCATTTCAAGCAGGCACGACGAAGAGCAGCGCATCAAGTAGCACTGGAAGGAGAGGCGTCCCATCCAGCCAGCCCAGAACTTATAATTGAAATGAAAGAAAAAGCGAGCAGCCTCCGTCCTGACATCTCGAGACGAGCTCCACATCTTTTGCATCTTTGAGGCGCTCGAGGCAGTCCTTGGCGAGCCATAATAGAGTTCAGGGACAATGTTCAGTGCAGACTGTGTTCAGCGGCGGGCAGACAAGTGCTGCGACAGACAGGTCGTGCTGGTGGTGACTTGGTGCGGTGCTGGTGGTGACTTGGTGCGGTGCTGGTGGTGACTTGGTGCGGTGCTGGTGGTGACTGACTTGGTGTGGTGATGGTGGTGACTTGGTGTGGTGATGGTGGTGACTTGGTGCGATGACAGTGGTGGCTTGGTGCAGTGCTGGTGGTGACTTGGTGCAGTGCTGGTGGTGATTTGGAGCTGTGGAGCAGATGATTTGATACAGAGGATTGTGATGATGTTCTACATATATGTGAAGTGAACCAAAATTTGAAAAGCAGGACCTTATTCAAAGACTAGGGCGTAGCTTGTAGCCAATATCACTCACCAAAGGAGCCACTGCTCTACTGCGATTTGATCTCAACTCAGCGGATCTCATGTTAATAAATTTCAAGAAAGTCTAACAAGTTTCAAGAGGCAAAATTGAAAATCAGAATTTACCCTCTGAAAACAGGAGGAAAATGCCTTTGTGAGATTATAAGATTGTTTGTTTCTTACATACATGTCACAAGTAACGAAACACGTACAGTGGAAGCAAAAGAAGCAAAGCTTGAAGTTTTAAACACTCCATTTAAAATACATGAAAAAAGAGCAGTCAGAGCAGGCTAAAAAAAAAATAGACGAATTGAGAACGAGAATATTCAATTATCTCGAATACTGAATGACAAACTATAGACAGAAAGAGAAAACACTTATACTGAAGGCAGTACCATCCCTTCAACGAGAAAAGAAAAAATTAACACAAAAAAGTAATACCCACGATATAAAAAAATCACCATTCCTATTTTCACAATTCCACATGGAGTTTTATCAGCGAAAACGCAATGTGCACTGACGCTTCATGAGAGTTCATCACTAACGTTATGGTTCATCACTTAGCTTTCTTCACATAATAAACCATGATCGTCCCTGAACACGTAGTGAGGAAGGCTCGTGAAGTGCCGCTCGACTCGGAGAGCAGCCAGCAGCATCCGTTCGGAGAGAATGGAAGTGGTAAGGCGGAGGGTAAGCAGGAGGGCTTGACTACGCCAGCGACGCAATGCTCGGTCCGCCACGCCGCGCTCAATCAAATGCTAAGCTTCCGCACTGCAGCTGCTGTGTCTCGCTGGGTGTGGTGCGAGGGTGTGGTGAACTGGGGAGGTGGTGTAGTGGTGTCATGAACTGGGAAGGTGGAGTGGTGGTGTCACGAACTGAGGAAGTGGTGTGGTGGTGTCATGAACTGAGGAGATGGTGTGGTGGTGGTGCAAAGAACTAGAAAAAGTGATGATGTGCAAAAGTCTAACTAAGAGGTCGTCACGAAATACAGTTTTATTGAACTCACAAGAACATGAGAAAGTTATGCTGGGACGTGACAAACTATTATATTTCGATCGAGTGGGGCACTTAGTCAACCTCGCATGTCACAAATTGGCTGTTTTGCTGCGATTATTCGAATACATCAAAACAAACTTTCTCTTTAAGACTAAGTTTATAAAGCTTTTAGTTTCCTGCTTAAGATACAATAAGGATATCAAGGTCACAATAGCACCCTGATCAGATATAAACTCACACTGCTAGGTCAGTTATCACGCCACAACGCGAAAAAGAGAACACCTTTTTACTCCTGCGAAGCAGGCTGCGGCTGAAGTAAACGTGATTTTTAATGATAGCTGCGACCGGATCCTAGAAAAATTTCAGACCAGGAAATATATCAGGATCTTCAATATACAGATGCTTTCACTACTCAAGAGTGAATTCTTTGTAACGATTTGTTTGTGAAACATACCAATTGGGCACATACGCTACTTGTCGCTCATTTGAACGAGCTTCAAGACGTCTAATTTCCGCAATTCCTATTGTTCAAAATGAACTCCTTTTTTAAACATAATTTCGTTACTGTAAAGGACGAAACGCTTTTGACAAATATTGGGGCTTCTGGGTCCGCTCTTTGGTAACAGTTAATCCAAGTTGCACGCAGTGAAAATTAAAAGAATTTCTTTTGTTATTTTCGAAGAAAAAGACACTTCCCTAAACAGACGCTCAGTCTTGTCCTGTTTTTAGGTACTGGACTAATTTTTATTACTGCTTATTACTCAATGATGCACAGAGATTATTTCTTCAATAGGTGTGCTTGACCCACGCATTAAGTACAACGAACTAGAAATTAGTGTAAGACTCCGTTTGATGCTCTCAAAGAGGAAAGAGATGGAACGATCTCGTATGGATTACGTAAATGTGGTATCCATCCACAAGGTGTGTTCCAACACAAGATACATTGGGAAAAGAACGAACAAGTTGGAGAAAAAAGGAAGAAAAACGAAGATGAAATGTGGAGAAGGTATGAAAACAGAGAGAAGCAAAATGGGTACGAAAGATATAAGTCTCCAAGGCTCAGCTGCAGCAGAGGTAACCTAATTGAGTCTCCCCTGAGGGCACCATTTCCCATAGCATACATAGGCAAGGCAAACTTCACCAACCTAAACCTATTGCCTGCCCTATGCTCCCCAGAAGGAAGAAGAAAGGTTGAAAAGAGCGTGATTTGACATTTTATTTTCACTTAAAAGGGCCTGTAAATCCAGGTAGCAAAATTAATGCAACCTTTTTTACTATCCAACAAATAAAATCACAGGAATTAACATTCTCCAACCGAAAAAATCTATTACACAATGATGAATGGAATTCCTTAATCACTGTAGTCATGGGAACCGATATGCCTCGCAGGCCATCGAGATAATGTCGAGCAGATGCATATCAGAGCAACCATTAGGGAGATATTCCAGTCAAAAAATGCCTGAACTGAAAAAAGCTTCATTCACAAGCCGAGTCTAACGAAGATTTTAATGAAAAAGCTGGGAGTGAGATCCCCGGTCGGTGGTGCTGGTAGAGCAACGCAGCTGATGTGATACTTTAACAAGTCAAAGCGCTAACTGGGCACAGGATCTGATCCGACTCACATTAAAATCCGGCAAAAAATTAACAAAAGTGACAATTTAATACGAGTGTTATGTATTTCTTGACATGCATGAAATACGAATCATAGGGAAAGTGCAGCTGAAAATCGAAACAAATTGAATGTACGATCCAGTAACTAATTTACGTTCCACAGAAATGCTTAAATAAAAAATGATCGATAAGGTTGACTTGCTTAGTAGTTAATATTTTCGTCACCAAACGAACTAACTTCCTGTCCACTTGAGCAAGAGTTTCCAACCATTGAAAGCGCGAGCCAGTCCTACGGTTTGCAAAATGCTCTCATGCGAACCAAAATTGAAAAACAAACACTTTCAACAAATGTCTTAACTAAAAATCTAGAAACACCAACTTTCTTAGTAAAAACAGCGACGACTTTGTTGTTTGAAGCACAAGAAACACATCTATGGTTGACTATGACTCAAGCAGCTAGCTGCAGCTTTTTACTTGAAGAATAATTTCTCAAGATCATTCAGAAGCGTCCACAGCAAAATGCCCCAAAGCTGTACACTATCTCTCCACACAGAACTTAAGCGTTATTCGAGAAATGAAACTCATGATACACGATATAAAACCAGGCGCCTCAAAACTGTGGGGTAAAATCGTGGCTGCACAAAACGAGCGTCGGACCGCGGCGAGCGCCGAGGCCAGCGTGCCCTGGCCGGGGTGGCATTTCCATAAGAGAGGAACGTTAGTGGCGGTTGCCGCTCCCACAAAGTGACTTGTTTACAATAGGTACAAGCGGCCCCTCTTCAGAGTAATGCAACAATGGAGGACAGCAGCTTCCGGGCGAGGATGACAAAGCCTCGAGACGCTCCAAAGAGACATGACAAAGTAACGGCATCGACTGAGAATGGCAAGCGCGAGGCGGCGGCTAGCTCTTTTTTGTGCGTGCGGCGAATATGCGTCCACATTTATCACGTTACCTGAGAAGGATGCGCTACACGCTTCTCTGAGTGAAGACTTCGCTTGGCAAGTTACGGCAGACAGCGTCCCAACTCGAGCTGCCGGCAACGACGCCAAGTTTTTCAAATGAGAGCATAGTATTTTGTCAATGATGAAACTAACCCAACACAAACAGGTAGTTTTTCCAAACAAACCACGCACAAAACTAGCAGTTAGTGCAGCACAGGGACTGTTCTGTGCTCACATACTGTGCAGAAATTCTGGGAAAAGTATTCTACAAGAATGCAAGTGTCCTAAATACTTGAATTCGACAAATTCATATTTAACACCGAAAACCAGAACAGTTATTTATACTTACATAGATTTTGGCGTAG
>JACJUY010013469.1:0-12892 GCA_014220935.1 Platorchestia sp. MABIK | reverse complement strand
TTGTCTACATGTGGGAAATACATACCTGAAATTATGCCGTGTATTTTTGAAACACCCTGTATATATATTTATTTATTTATTGGCTAAAATCATTCAATACTTCTTAGAAGCAAAACATCCTTACTACCTGGTCTATTCTTTCTACAAATCTCTTGCAATTGATAATTAATATCAATACAACTAACCAAAAATTTGGCACTTGTTCTCATCAAAATATTTTGGTAAAGTAGCCTTTATAAAGATAGTTAAAATTGAAAATCCACTTCACATGCTATCCACTTACAGTGCGACCCACGGTATTAGTACAATTTGATTTATCTTCAAAACTGTCATTTCCTGTTAATATACCTTGACATTTTACAATATGTTGTACAGTCATCAAGTACAATGTTCAAAATCCTATTATTTTAGAAATTATTTGCTTGTTACCATTAGAAACTCACTTTTATCAAATCTACGCTCTGTTTTTTTAACCACGACATTATTCCGAGGTATGAAAATTTGTTGAATAAAAAACAAGTTAGTTAAATATTAGTGTGAAAATGAGTAAATAATACATCAAAAGGTACTTTTAGCGAATTGCAACCGTGAACAAGGCAATAAAAAGCAGGAAAAATGAGCTCATTTTTAAATGTAACGGCCATTACATTTTATTCCCTCAAAAATGCGTTCATTAACCGAATTGGTCAAATTTTCAATCGTCGAACCATCAATGGATCTTACGGCGATTTGTATGGCCTCCCACAATTCTGCTTTGGAAGAAAACTGCTTGCCATTTGAATAAACTTTGAGCTTGATGATAGACCACAGATTCATAATTGGGTTCGAATCTGGAGAGTTGGGTGGCCACACCATCAAATTCTGGTTTTTGAACCCAAGAGAAGCAAGATATTCTTTCGTAGATCTGGCTGAGTGCGATGGTTTATTGTCTTGCAAGAAAAGCAACTTTTTGCGACGATCCAAAGTCTGGTCGTGACGCTGTACGAATTTCTAGCCTTAGTTCGGCGTGTTGGCTAGTTTTGTTTTATTCTGCCAGCGCGCCTATTAGATTTAAGCTAGATGTAAGCTAGATTTAAGAATATCGAGTTTAGTCCCTTTACATTCATGATATAAAGGGCAGGGATAGGAAACTCTTTCTTGGTACGGCAGTTTCCGATCTTCTTGTCGTCTGACAGAAGATCGAAAGTGTTCTGTAGCGTGCGTGAGCACCAATTAACAGACTTTTCCCCAGGCCTCCAACCCTGCACTTCCATCGGCGCCAACTGCGCGTTTAAACTATACTTACTCTACTTGACAGCGTAAGCACCATAGGTTATCATTTACCTGCTGGAGGCACTCGTCTCCGCAGCTGCTCCACACTTACCTGCTGGAGGCACTCGTCTCCGCCGCTGCTCCACACTTACCGGACTGGGGACAGGCGGACGTAAATCCACTACCAGGGGATCTACTCTTCAAGGTGTTCGGCCTTGAGGTGAGGAAGCTAGCCGGTCATGCCAAAATCCTAAAGTTTCCGAACCCCTGCCATTTATATTATGGAGATTTCTCTAGGACTCGAACCCTCAATTTATTCTGAACAATAAACTGATGGGTCGCACGTTTGATGGTGGCTCTTCAAACAAAATTAAATTAATTACTTTAAAATTCTCCTTACAGTAAATTAAGAATGAAAGGCCTGTATGTATATCATCTTTCTTTATTTTCATCTTCGAGACTCGAGGAAGGAGCGGCGAGTTGCTGGCCTGGGCAGTGAGGTGGCTGCTAACGTAGCGTGCCCCCAACTCTTACCGTTTCCCGCCAAGCTCAAGTTCCAACGGAATTTCTAATTAATGCTAACTCGCTTGCTGAAAGCAATATCTATACTAAAGCGGTCCTTTTTCTTAATCCTTATTACTTGCGATCCCATTTTATTTGCTAGACGCCAAGGAACATGACATTCATCGAGGAGGGCGCAATAATTCGCAAAATTAATTATAACGCATTCACGAACCAATATTGGGCCTACAAGTTCTTTTTTCACGATCCCAGCCGACAACATAACACCACCACCGCCTTGATGGCGGCGAAAACGATGGTGGAGCTTACCCTCAAATCCAACCCATCCTTTGGACCATCCGTCTGGGCCATCGAGGGTCACCCTGGTCTCATCCGTGAATAGAACACATTTCATTTCCTGTTTCATGTACGACCTAGCCCACTCAACTCTCAGGAGCATGTGCCTTTGTGTCAATGGAGGCTTTTTCTCTGGAGATTTCACCTTTGCGATAGTCCTCAAGATTCTGTTGCGGGTAGTTTTTGGGACTTCATTCAGACCAGAGTTTTCAAAAATTGCTTTGCTGGTGCATCCTGGCGTCTCGAAGACTTCACGTCTGATTTCTCTGATATCTCGCGTGTTTAGAACTTTTAATTCGCCTTTATCAGACCGTTCCTTTCGAGTGGAAGGATCCCTCAAGAAACGTTGAATTGTTTAACATGGCGGCCTAAAATCCTAGCTATAGAGGCACAAGAGGTCTTCTTGGCAGTTTCCTTCATGATGGTTAGCTTATCTTCGTCTGTTAGGTCCTTAGCATGTCCCATTTTGAATTTTATACAAATAGACTAATAGTGTGGTTCTATTGAAAAAACAGAGTAGGGAAAAGGACGACACAATGCTAGTTGTTATTTTAGTGATGCAAATTTACAACAATAATGGTAATAAATAAATGAACAGCAATGGTAGTCTTCATGTACAGGCACGTCGGAGACTTCTTGGGTAAGCAAAGAAGTAGGAAGGTGGTGCATCCGACGGCCGCCTACATCAATTTTGACAATAACCGTGACCTGTTGAGATAAATTAGACGGCACGTAAATAATTGGACGGTGGTAGGATTTTGCGAGCTACCAAGAATACATCAGAGATTCTGAGTTAACAGATAAGGCAATGCTCCCTACACCAGGAATATATTGAAGATATTTGATTTTACGTTTTAAGTCACGGCTTTAATTTTAGAGTACGGCTCGAGAACGGGAAACTACAGCCTCATGTAGGCCAGTGAGGAACGTTCGGGACAAATGCGCCTACTTATCTCCAAACCTATTCGCACTAAAAGATCCCTTGAAGCCCAAGCGACGACGGCGAGAAGAGAAGGCCGACGACAGGCCGCCCCGTCGCTGAAGCGCTGGACTGCAGTAGGTGGGAAGAGTTAAGGCCCCCTCACACGCGCAAATATGTCTGGAGACATATCTGAACTGGTGCTGAATTCGTGAGTTTGTACGCTCATCTCGCGTTGGCAGACTGTATGAGGCAGATGAGCCATGCTTGATAATTTTGGAGCGACCGGCTGCAAACCTTGACACCACGTCAGTGTCCATCCAGCCTTCGTGGGTGGTGCACGCCTGTAATCTGCCTCTCTCTTTTCTTGTGCACTCCATTTAGCAATTTTCCATTTGTGTATTCACTACTTTTTAGGAACAATTTTTTAGCGCATTTTGAGCGAGCGTTTACACTTTTTTTTCTTATTTAGTGCAATGAAAGCGAATCCCATCAACTGTACGAACTCGCCGTCTGGAGCCGCCTTTTTTGTGCGTGCTCTCCACCTAGCTGCTACTGGCATACTGAAGTGTGTGCCAGTCTTCGTCAAGTTTTAATATTGTGTTGTTTGCATCGTGTACGGGGTCTTAAGACCGTCAGACCAAACTAAGTTCAGATTGTCTGCGGACATATTTGTACGTGTGAGCGGGCCTTAAAAGATGAATAAGAAAGTGCTCCATAGGAAGGCGTATGCAAGTTTTTAGTGCGATGTATGTTGGAGCGTGTCTGAGGTTTGTCAGGCACGATCTGAGGATGGTTTAAGAGGCGTTCGTGTTGAAAGGGTGCTAATCAGTTTGTAAATAAGGGCACACTGTTCCGAACGTCCTCGAAAATTTCAAATGTTCTTAACTTGATTCATAAATCTATGAAGCCTTGGAACTAAATCCCCGAGTAAGAAAGAATAGATTTCTTCAACAGGTTCACCGTATATTACAAAAAACAAGCTAAACAAAGGAAAAATGTGCAACCAGCCTCTCCAGAAGATAAACAAATATTGTTAGATGAACTAAGCACACATTTTTCCCATATTATAACACAATTCTGGCCAGGCAGAGAATTTTCAACGAAATATCAATAAAAAAGTTTGTTGGACTAATACCGTGGGTCGCACTGTCGAATTGTCATTTATTTGAATAATTAATTTCTTATCAACTCTTTTTGTTTGTGTCAAAATCTGCATTCAAATTTAGTACACTCTAACCCAACATAATTGTTGGAAAATTATTTCCTGGACTAATTTTTGTAGTTATGTGGTGTGATATTTGTCTTTCTGTTTGAATTGAAGTTATAAATGTCTTTGTCTTTGAATTGAAGAATAAGTGTGTTTTTAATGCCACAAATCTACAAATTCAGCATTTCATTTCGAACTAGAATTTGAAGTAATGTTATAATCAATGTTTGTAATGTTTAAATAGGATTATTAGTGCTCATTTTTTCAGTTTCATTTTCTTCACAAGGTATTAGATCGTGATCAATGATTATAAATTACCTATTAAACCATTCTTGTTTATACCAATCACTTGTCACCCAATTGAGTGAACTTTCAACATCTTGAAAGAGCTAACAGAAAGACATTCATAATCGTTCAATTCAAGCAAATTGACATGCCAGCTGTCTAAAATATCTTCAACCACCCTTTTAAATTGGCACGGGTAATTACAATTTACAAAGAAATGTTTCAAAACATTATTAATTCAAGCACTTCTAGGAAAAATCTGCCGGCATTATTTCTTTCTTTATAACACAGCAACGTGTTCAGAAAACTTTCAACTAAATTGTACTACCATAAATCCACAGATGATAGAGACGCCCTCGCAAATTTCCAAGAAATTTACACGTAACGATCTGGTAATGAAAAATTTTCAATTTCTCACCTTCCACGCACAATTTCCTGTGAATAATTATAAGGCAATGACTTCACACTAGTTCCTAGATATACTTAGATTTGTTTTAATTCGAGTAGCCAATGTGCTCATTCGAAAGCCGTGAAAGTGGTATTGTTGTTGCCCAACTTGTCGTACCGCTGACTCCAAATTCGCAAATATTGCCGCCAGATGACTTATCTCCGTTTATCTGGGTTGCTATTCGGTCTGGGTCCGTGACGTTACCACCCCACTTGCCCTTCTAAGAAATTACTTGAATGCACTCACCTTCTTATGTGTACCATGACTCGGGTCCCTTGTGGAGACATTTCAAATGATTCAAAGCGTTCAAATTTCTCTATCCTTCCTAAATGTGAAACATACAACCCCATTTTAAGAACTCCTGAAGCCTTATATCTTCTAGGAGCTCGTTGCTCCAACAATTCATTGGTGAACAATCCCTAGCATGTTTTGTTATATGGGTATTCCTCCGATTTCATTAGAAGTCCAAAAGCATTTTTGAAAAAATACCCAAATAAAAAAGAGGACACAAACGAAAATGCTGACTATTGTTAGTCTTTTTTCCATCCGCTCTGCAAGCATATAGGCAATACACACAGTACATACTGCCGTATACAACCATACATCTACATACACATTCTATATACACACAAACGCAATTGTATAGTAAAGTAGTAGGTGCTGTAAAACAGATTGATCAGTAAATCAATTACACATCTTAACGTTAGATTTTTCACTTTGTTTAGTTTTATGAATTATACATTTTGTCGATGAACTCCTCTCAACACCACATTCTTTTTTGCTCTGAGAGATTTTATTCACAACTAACTTCTTCATATTAACAGATATTCCTCGTCGTTATTCTTAACGGGACAAGAAGCCGCACAAATGGAAAGGAATTTCAAAGTTAGCCAACATTTGAATGTACAAGAGAAGAAGCGAGGACAAGAGGGGTAATGTACCAAAGAAATAAAGTTTAGCACTAAGTTGGCATGACTAATGTGCTTGATATGAAACTACACTTGAATGTTAGTAATGAAATTTTTTTTAAAAGTCTTTTTTTAACTACCGCGATACAGTTAGGAACAAACATTTTTTCCCAGTACGCTCTAAAAACCTTCGTTTCCACTTTTAGCGGGCTAATGCTCGAACTTTATTCACATTTGGACCAGAGTGTTTCTCCTGAGTACGTGACTGTACGCGACAAGTTGAGTGTAGGGCGCGACAGCCAGCACCCAACGGCGCCAACGGTCGCTGGAGCCAATCCTCATGTGGCCGTGGAAGAAACTTATTAAAATGAAAATTGTTCGCTTACTGGTAACTCTCGATTTTTCTCCTGGGATGGGACTGGACAAATAGAGATGGAGGATAAATCGAGGAACCATATTTGTTTTAAAAGAAAATTTTTGCATACCCAGGAAGAAGGAGGAGACGAAAGCAACCTTCATTTCTGTTCGGTTGACTCAATTTTCTTAGGAACGAATGTATATTTCTTCGCATGTATATCTCTTCTGCTGAAAAAGATAAAATTAAAAACGGGTTAAAGAATGTATGAAGAGTGGTAACTCTGTTTCTCAAAGTTCTTGTACTTTATTTACTCTTTTCTCTCCTTTTTCTTATACCTTTCTGTTTTCCAGCTCATATTTTAAAAGTGTTTTTTACGGTACGATTATTTTAATAGAAATTCGAAAAACGATATCTCCGGAACATTTGTTCCCACATTGTATCTTTCCTTGCCGTTTATATTTAGATTTGCAACATCCCACAACTGCCCAGTCATGTTCCCCCTCATCGTAACGCAAAACTGTTTTAGGAGTAATGTAATGTGTATGCACGGGAAGTTTGCTTTTGTCTCTCCCGCAAGTCGACCTTTTACTCATTTACTTTCAAAACCAAGAGCGGCTATCGATGAATTGAACTCGTGTGCCGACGCAAATGAGATTTTACCTCAATGTGCTACACCGTCTTCTTTGCTATCTCTATACGGTAGCCTTTTCCTAACTAACCAAAGAGGTGCATTTTGTTATGTTTATTTGAGTTCAGTCATTACAATGCATTCTTTTCCAGAATGCCACACAAGAATGCAATGTAATGCATTCTCTACCACAATAAATGAGAGAAACCTTATTTTCAGTCATTATATCAATGCATTATGAGAACTGTCGGTGGCGTTGTCAGTTGTTCCCGAAAGATGCAGTCTTATTTATATACCGATTTTTATGAAAATAATTGTGCTATAGGAAGGGGATCAAAAGCAAGACGGCGCAAAAATAATGATGGAAACAGACGCTGCATCATTGATGCGGGGTATAAATATTTGCAAAAGAGAAGCGCAGCATTGTACGCCAAATCAATAGGTTGTACAAGGCGTACTTTGATTGTGATAAAGGAGACCAGGACAAATTACCTGTTCCTCATGTGCGTTGCCTTACATGGTGTGAAGACATTTTGTTTGCAGGAAAAATGTCTAGAAAAAGTTTGGTGTGCTAACGATTTGACGTGACCAGAATGATATCTTTAATGACCTCTATTTCTGTCAGCAATACTTGGCCCCCTAAAGTACAGCACAGGAACCATAGTAAACCAATGCTTTTTCTCCAGAGGGTCTAAATGAAATGTGCAGCAACCTCTATTTAGAAAAGTGAACTTCCGACTTATAACGTACAAAGAAGCTGCTTGCATTGTTCACCGTGAAGGACTACTTTTGCTTTTTGTAGTGACATCAGAGAACTTTTTTGAGTAACTGCAAATACCATACATCAACACCAACAAGCTATTTTTCACTGAAACATCCGAAAATATGAGCAATATCGCCAAAGCTACTTTGCTATCTACCATTTTTCATTTGTTTTCATACCTTAAGCGCAACAATTGCTAGATTATTTAAAAAATCTAAAATCGATTCTAACAAGCACACAGTAGGATCATCACACCAAAATTTCAAGATTGTGGCCATGCTAACTGGATATCAGCTTGACTGTGCTAAATTTTACAGCTTCCTGTGCGATAGAAATTCCAGAAAACGAACTGAACATTATGTACGCCAGGATTTTCTGACCCGAGATGGAATTGAGCAAGAATAAAATGGCGTCATGCCTCTTGAAAAAAAGTTATGGAATTACTTCCCCTCCCTGGTATATTGAACTTGATTTTTAGGCAATTTGGTAAAATTCAGAAAAAGAATTCTACCTCATTTGCATATTTTGCAGAGAAATTCCTACCTTTAGGTCAGGATAGAATTAAAAAAGTATATTCTTAGGCCATAAAATTGAAAAGAAAATTAGATGAAAGTTNTAACATGTCTAAAAGTTGACATGATCGACTCCAATTTGGATTCATTCGCGCATAATCTTGGTGATGAACAGGATGAGAGATTCGGTATTTCTATGGAGGAGCGAGGATTCGAAGGGAACTGGAGCTCAGGTATGTTGGCAGACTACTGCTCAAATATGAAAGGAGATCACGCTGCACACAAGAGGCTTGAAGGACCAATTTTGTTTAAACTAGTCTTTTCATTCATACCCAACTAGTGCAATTCCCGTGATTATACGGTTAATAATATTATGATAGATAATAAAGGAAGTTTCGCTAGCACTGGGAGAAAACGTTTTTCTAGTCTCAATTCGCATGTATCTAATCATGCAGATATTAGATATCAGTTCTTTATTTTTACCCTAGATATATTGGTATCGATAAATATTAGCATCAATAACATCTTCAAACTAATTGATGTGTTATATATGGGTCTGCAAACTGATGAAGTGATGTTATGAAATAAATTATATACCATGCAATCACATTTATTTATTTAAAGGAAACTCAAAACTTTTCTAAAGCATTTATTTTCCAGTGGTTTTCTCGCTTCATTCTTGTGTTAAGCTCTCTCTAGCTACTCGGTGTTGCTCTGCGTTGTTCCGTAGAATTTCCAAACCCCGTTCAAGGGTCAATTTAGCTTTACCTTCTCGTTGGCGAGCAGCATTACTTCGTCTTGCCTTTTCGCGTTGTTCGTCCGATAACCTTCGGCGGTTTTCTTAATGCTTCTCTCTCACGGTTGGGCACGTTTCTATCCAAGGTGGCCTCTTTTACCGGAATTTGATTCTGAAATGTAGTCTATTATCTCCTTGAAGATTTTCAAGAAAATTACAATTTCGAAAACAATAACTCAAGTTCAAAAATATTGCGCCTTGCACTAAGTGGTTGCCAGGTTTCTGGTCAAACGAATTTTAAACATTTTTATTCGCATTATCAATTAGAAATATCAAAGCAACTTGATGAATTTCAACAGAGAAAGCTCCAAAGAAAATTTCTATACGTAAAAATAGACCAATTGCGTATTCTGGATACCATAATAATGCAAGTGGAAGGGAATTGAATCGCCACAGAAAAATAGTGCAATAGACCAATTTCTTGTATATCTTAAGGATACCATCCGAGGCCAAATTGGGGCCCCCGGGGCACCCCTGACTCAAATTTTTTTTTGTCGAAAAACGATCCTTATGGTATGGGTTATTGTGCCATGAAATATTATGGCCCTACGGACTCCAGAACCCCCCCCCCCCCCCCNTTATTGTGCCATGAAATATTATGGCACTACGGACACCAGAACCTTCCCCAGGAGGGGTCCAAAAGGGGGCCGAAATCATAAAAAATTGAGTATGTTTCTTTTTTTGCGTCGGAAAAGGATCCATTCAAATCGTAACTACTCATTGAATTTTGATGCTAGAACAAAACCAAAGATAGTTTTAGAATCCTTGGAACATTTCTAACAAAGTTATTTGATTCAATTGGAACATTTTGAAAAAATTTTCTGTGATATGCGAAACTTTATAATAACATCTCAAATCATTATTTTTGGGTTTTGGATCCATACAAATTTTTTGGCTTGTCACATTTAAGTAATTGAATCAAATAAATTTGTTAGAAATATTTCAAGGATTCTAAAAATGTCTTTGGTTTTGTTCTAGCATCAAAATTCAATGAGGAGATACGTCTTGAAATCTACATAAAAGTGTAGAAAACGACTCATTTTTAGTAAGAAAAAAAAAATAATTCCTAAATCGAAAAAATGACATGAATACAAAAAGGTTTACTCTCAAAAAATACATATACTGACCAATTTTCAAGCGAATCGGACGAAAAAAGTTGAAAATCCCAGACCTATATAAATGAGGTACATGGTGAGTACTCAAATAAAATATATTTCTATATGTTTTTATGCACGATATTTCTTATGTTACATTGAAATTTACAAGGAAAATATTACACATTATTTCCACATAGAAATAGATCAAAGAAACTGCATTCATGTACATAAATTGTCAGTGATATTGTAATTCAATAGTATATTTTTGTTTTTGGGCTCTCATGAATAATAATACATTTCTACCATTCAAATTGTATCTCCTCATTGAGTTTTGATGCTAGAACAAAACCAATGACGGTTTTAGAATCCTTGAAACATTTCTAACAAAATTTATCGACTCAATTTTTCAAATAGGACAAACCAAAAAATTTATATGGATCCAAACATAAAAATAATTGTTTGAAATGTTACTGTAAAGTTTCGCATTTCACAAAATTTTTTTTCAAAATGTTCAAATTGAATCGATAACTTTTGTTAGAAATGTTCCAAGGATTCTAAAACTGTCTTTGGTTTTGTTCTAGCATCAAAATTCAATGAGGAGATACGTCATGAAATATACATAAAAATGTACCAAAAAATTTATTTTTATTAAAAAATATATGGCCTAAATCGAAAAAATGACAGGAGTAAAAAAGGTCTACTCTCAAAAAATACATATACTGACCAATTTTCAAGTGAATCTGACGAAAAAAGGTCAAAATCCCGGATGGTACCCTTAAGCTTTATCCATGTTGTTATCAAAGCTATCGATTAGAAGAGGGGGTCACACGGACGGACAGACGGACGGACGCGGCTCTTATTATAATAGTGATAGTAATAATAAATAATTCATGAGACACGGAAATAAGGCCTAATATGGGGCACATTTTGGGTTGATTCATTTACAACACTTTTTTTTACTCCCTCGACAGGTCGCAAGTATTAGTACTTTTCAAAATTGAAAATTCGTATCACGTTATATAGCTAGAAATAGCCTATAAACCCAAATGAATCATTGTTATAAATAGAGCCTGGATTTTTAATCCTTAAAAGTAGTCAAAATAGCGCAAAAAATATGGTCACAACAGCACTAAAAAGTTGATATTGCAGGTATTACAGCAAAATAGTTGTTATTTTTAGCGAAATATTTCTTATTTGTAGCAAAATAGCACTTAAATCTTTGGAAGCTTTGGCTAAAATTCAGCAAATTTCTTTCATTCGCAGCCACAAAAAACGAATAATATTTTTAACAAGCCGGATTTGCGAATGCAAATGCAAAGATAATAAAAGGGAAAGCGCATCGGACCCAAACTGCAAAGGATCAGCATAAATTGAGGCCAATTTTAGCACCTCGAAAAATTTCCACTGTAATAAATTATCCTTTTTGTGGTCGCATAAATTTATTGCACTTGCTAAATGATTCAAAAATAGATTTATCACTACCCCAGAGGGTGTTTCTGTGAATAGAAAAAATGAAAAATTTATGACGACTGTCAGGGATATGTTTTGATATGTCCCCAAATTCACTGAACAAGGGAAAGTGTGGACCGTTTGGCAGTCCTGGCCGTAGTTGGATCAGCTCCTGCGGCTAATTTTTGAGAACCTCTGACGGTTGTCTCACCTCTCCAGCCTTGCTTCCGGCTGTAATAATTTTCAGATCATCGCTAGTCGGCTGAAAGTAATTTTTTCAATAAGATACTCGTATTGGAGCGTTAGTTTAATTATCTTCACGAAGATTTCACATTTTAGAAGCGCAAATTACCCGAGATTCAACTGGAGAATTCTCTCCAATTTTTCCAGTGCGAATCACCGGACAGATAAGGCGGCTGGTATTGTGGATACCTAGTCTTTGTAACACCGATTTAAATAATTTACATTCTTTGGCAAAATATAAATAGAGTACAGCTATTGCATAAGTAGCTCGCTACACAGAAATCTATGACACACATCACTCATATTTTATAATTCTTAAACTACTTAAAATTAGTCATCTCGAACACGGAACATCTAACCGCTGGGTGACAGCGACAAATGAAATATAGTGCAATTTTGGCAAATGACTCGTGAAAAATTTTTTCTTCTGTTCGTATGTTGTACAAGCTATGAGGTTCATTTAGCGATGATGTTTGCTTCCGTGTTTCTAGATAAGAGTGTTGAGTTGTGCGATGTTTTTTATAAATTATTTTGTGTCTAAGTTTTCTCACTAAATAATCATATTCGACGGTGTTTCAATCTGCTTCGGTTAAGCTTTTTTATCTTTCCTTCGTTTCAACTAATAATTTAGAAATTCCTACGAATTGTCTAGCAGTTTTTATATGATTTATTTATTGTCAGCCATCTCTTGGTGTATAAAATATCCAAGAGATGATATTTTGATTTAATTAGCTCTTGACATGGTTAATCTATTTGCACGCCTCGTATTGTTCATCTATCAGCTGTTAGAAAATTTCTTTGATATGAAATTATGTTGTTCATTTTCAAAATTCAATGTGAAATCTATTCAGTTTAGTGTTGTTTTTAGGTTAACAGTAGTGTCAGTAATGTCGTGTTAATCTAAGCTGCAGATAATCTGCATACTCCCCCAGCGAGAATTGTCTTCAGCGAAAGGAAAAGAGCTGAAGACAATTTAAAGGAAGATTAATTGTCAGTAACACGAACACTAAAATTAATTAGTAACAAGGAATTAAAATTACAAATATTTATCATTAGTAACACGAACAAAACACATATACATTTAAGCAAGCCCGTCCTCTAAGAGAGCACGGGTGCGCTCAGCTGCGGCAACTGCCGCCCTGCGCCGAGGACGAGTTGAGCGCTCGT
>JACJUY010013468.1:0-13206 GCA_014220935.1 Platorchestia sp. MABIK | reverse complement strand
AAATAAATAGATTTCAACGTCTTTGCGCAAGTAGAGACCAATTTCAACTATCCTTGATATCAAACAAAACGGTTTTGTTCCAATTACTGTCGAGCTTTGCTAGGTGTTAGTCCTTAGTTCATGGAAGGGAATTTTTACAAGAGTCACACGAGAGTCGAAATGTCGAAATGTGCTTTTCTTCCACGATTGTGCCCGCATTTATGGCGCTGTTGGAGAATATCTTTAAAGCTCACAAATGGAGCCATCGCTTTGATGTCGACGCGAACCCAAAAAGGAATTCTTGTGTCACAAAACTATCCTAAATTTGAAGCTTTCAACGTGATTGAGTCAACACTAGTCTTTTTGTTTATCACTGCCATGCGACTGCCTTTCAATGTACAATTTATAATCTCCAGGAGAGTAATGTATAAATATACAGACTACTTATTCACCTCATCTAGCTTCCCTCATGCTTACAATCGTGTCATCGAGAAACTCCTTTCTAGCATATGTCAACTATGTGTTATAGTGTGTCATGTCCAGCGTGAAGTGTGAGTAGAGACGCATGGCTTTGTCTCATAGCAGTATGTCTGAACGCTACCTATAAATATTTAAACATCTCATCATACTCCACACCACTCATTGTATTGAAGACTCTTCTCATATTCAATTGATTTATGAGATCCTGATAATTCATGAATTAAAATTATCGTTACCGGAACAATCCTCTGCAATTATCTGACATCATACCCACAGTATCTCGATGCTGGATCATTTTCGGCAGTAGAAAAGCTTTCGTCGATAACGAATTTTTGCAGCCGAGTTTCACAGAAAAAGTTCGGCCCTTAGTACAACAGAACCTACAGCAGCAGGTTACTACGGAGAAGTGGATATAAAAAATTGTTTTACCTTATGCACGTCTGAATTACAAATAAAAGTGCAAGGAAACACGTCTTCAATGAGATCATTACCTTATTTGAGGAAGTCATTGAATAAAAATACTTGGAACGTCTCGACCTCCTGGGTCATTATCAACTCTTCAAGCTAATAGAAAACCCTACATTCAAAATTCATCAACAGAGAAGTATCCGGTCAATCGCTCACGATTACCACACGTGCTACTGGCCAAAAATTTGACAGGCGGTACGCCGATGAAACCGACGCCTATGTAGTCGGTAATTTCTGAATAGGTGGGAGCGTCTTGATTTCTTTGTGCATGGGATTTAAATTAGTTTCCATCTTCTTGAACCAAATGAAGCTGGATATTTACCTCACAACCGTTGTTCATGAGTGGTGGCAGCTTTACCAAAATATTGTTCTAGAAGGCAAAAATTGCAGTCCTCATTAAAAAGTGGCATACTAAAAATAATAATGCTCGAATGAAAGGAGGAGCACGACATCTCGAATTTGATATAGAATTTAACACCGTGTTATTTGTCCAAGCTCTTCCTTTTGCCTTAACAAATACAGAAGCACTGGATCCTTAATCCTTAATATAGTAATTCTGGCAGTTGACATCTGAATTAAAGTAACTCTGGCACTCAACACCTGAATTTAACGTAACTCTGGCACTCAACACCTGAATTTAAAGTAACTCTGGCACTCAACACCTGAATTTAAAGTAACTCTGGCACTCAACACCTGAATTTAAAGTAACTCTGGCACTCGACACCTTGATTAAACTAACTCTGGCACTCGACACCTTGATTAAAGTAACTCTGGCACTCGACACCTTGATTAAAGTAACTCTCGCACTCATGAAACGCATAGGCTTCTCCCACATCCACACGTTTTTAACACGAAAGTTAGGTGCACGTATCTTACGTGTCGAAAAAAGTTTCCTCTTCATTTTTCTGAAATTTCAACAAAGAGTGTTCATAACAACATTCGAGGTTATTGAACATCATCGTTACTTACACAGAGTATGACGCTCACGTCGTGTGACTTGTGAGGTATCCACAATGATAATGTGTAGAGGGCTAGGATTATGTGCATCATCGATTACATATTACATACGACATTATAGATAAATAAACCAACATTTATGGGGTTCTAGCGTCTGTATATCTCATGTTCCAATAAAAGTATCCTGCGGTATCGTGGGATACATAATTTACCCCTGGCACGGCTATTATACACTTCGTATAAGTGTGTTATCAATTAAGGACCTTCTTATTTAGAAATTTTTAAAATTCTGTACGTTTTGATACATTTCATGAGTCAACTTTTTTGGAAAAAAGCAGTTTCTTTCTTCCTTTCTTCTTTCAAGAAGTCTGCACGACCGAACACTGATGTAGACTGCAATAATTGACCTCATCAAAGTGTCTTTTATCTCGACATTCAATTCGTTGTCCCTATTCACAAAATGGTTCTATCCATAACTATTCATTTCCGTATTCCTTCAGAATACGTCTTTGTATTTTTCGATTGATATTACCATCAGAATTCAGGGTTCAATCCTGAAGTTCTCTCGCCAGAAAATGTTCTCTCTTTTTCGGAGGAAAAATTGGCATGCTGGGTTACACTTCAAGCGCTAGAAACGTGTAGTAATATCTGAGAAAATATCCTATGAAATGACTCATACAAGTGAACACGTACACCACCGCGGTGACGGTACCAACGCGTCTTATTTGAGAGTTGCCTTGGGGTCCCTGTAATGTAGTAAGTACAATAATTAACCCTAGAGAGCGCTGTGAGGCATCCATAGCTGTAATCGGCGGGCGTTCGAAGGCGACCTCTCTCGGTTGACACGTATAGCTCCCATGGTATTAGGCCGTAACACTGTCCTCCTTAGGGGTACTACTTGAACGTGTGCTTAGACTATGTTCCTGGACCTAGTCAGTGTGCGGAGGACACTACGTAGAGTTGAGCTGTTGACTCGTTGTGAAAAGTCTACTATCGTATTTCTGGAGACCGCTTTGGCAGAGTGGTGCTAAGAAAAACTGTGTTAATGTTTAACGGCCGGATTTTAACCCATGTTTAATGAAAAGAAAAATAAAGTTCCTATTCCTTCAGGTGTTAAATAAAGATGTTTTGTTCGTGAAGTGTTTAAAGTACCAGGTGGATCAAGAACCCAAACTAAATCATTACAGTCTCAATGTGATGCGGCAGACAAGCGGACACGTACACCACAACGGTGACGGTACCAACGTGTCTTATTAGAGAGTTGTGTTGGGGATCCCACAGTGATGCGGCAGACAAGCGGACACGCACACCAGAAATAAATGAAGTGCGACCTCTGGAGTGTCTTCCATGGCCTTGATGTTGCAACTGCCTCATATGCATGCATCAGGCCTTATCGCAGCCCGGCTTTTTTCCTTGCATTGTGTGCTGATTTCAAACCAAACGACACTTTTCCCCCGAATTGCGCACGCTGATTTCACGTTCGTGGCCCGTGTGCATCTTGCGTTGTCGTTCATGAAATGAGCGCTGCATGGCGCATGCGCGCCGCTGCTGGGGTTTGTGTCTTAGTTTTGTGTCACTCTTTGTGTATGTGGAGCACATGGTGTTGCTGTGCGTGTGTGACCTGCATGAACCAGTGCGCTCACATGAACTCACACGGAAAGTCTGGTTCGGTGATAAAAAAAGAAAGTCGTTACGTAATTCAAACCCACCCATTTTAATGGATCTGGAGCATTTCAACGAATTTGAAACATTTTAAGGACTGTGCTGCATTTTAATGAATATAAAGAAGTTAGATTACATGCCTCGTTTGCGTCGGTCCCACAAAACGTCATTTGCAAAATTGTTCGTCCTACATGGAAATGAATTCTTTTGTGATATTATATTAGAATCTAGAATTCAATCGCAAAGTAACTGGCGCGAATAGATCTTTCTTTGGAAAATGTTGAAAGAAGCACGCGCTCCACTGAACAATAACAGTAACAATAACAAAGCTACTCACCAATAATGCATGTATTGCATCATCTCGGTAACTCGACGAAAACTTTCCTGCACGGTAGGCATAGAAAATCAACAATCGCCATGTTGAAGACCATTGTATTAACATTGAACGTTTGGGATTCTACGCATAAGCGTGCAAATATAACAAAAATTCAAATCGATAAAACGCAGTAAATCGAACAATGAAATTTCATTTTATTTTTTATCACAATAACTTCTTCTATTTGACAATAGACTATCTTATATATTCACTCTGTTACATTACGGGCAGTATACGTAGCTTATGGCATGAATTTTTATCTAAAAAATTCAGAAATAAACACGTTAAGGGAGGTCGATCATCCTCTCATAACTTTGGTAAACTATGAGATTACTTAGTTAAATATTTATCACTTTGACGCAACGTGCACCACCAGTGGCCACGGAGGGAATTTTCATAATACTGCTGACCTACCGGTAGCCACATATTCAATTTTCATGAACACTCAATTAAAACCGAATCAAAGCACGATCCAGTGTAATATCGCCATTTTCAAAACTGCTCACTACAATTGACTGTATATTTGAGTCGAATATTGAACTTGAGTTTAACCAATTGCAGTCAAAGTGTTGAGCAAATTTGTGCGACATCTGTCCGTAGGTAGCGTGTACTGCATGCAGTATAGAGAGCACATCGAAGTATGAGCCTTGGCAGAGGGCAAAACTAGCTGCTGTTTTACATCAACATGTTCGCGTTTAAGATTACCATTGTCATCATCATTCAGGCCAACTTTATAATTTTAGCTAAAAATTTTATCATTTTAGGCAAATAATTTATCATTTTTGAACAACATTCTCAATCAGGTCGACAATTTCATTTCAGATCAGCATTTTATTCTTTCAATCAACATTCTCATTTACATTAATGTTATTTTTTAGATCATCATTATCATTTGCATCAACATTTCATTTTAGATCAACATTTTAGGATAGATCATCATTATCATTTAAAGATTTTTAACTTTAGCATTTCATTAAGGGTTCCCAAATTTATGGTAATTCCTAACATTCATTCATGAATAAAGCCTTGGATAAACTAATGTTTTCCCAAGGAAATAGAAAAACGCAGAAACGTCAATGTATAATATAGGCATAATCGTATAAACAGGAATGTTTATGCAAGGACACACAGAAATTAATTATCTAGCACTTGTCATTAAACAGCTCGCGAGCATTGAATGAGAATCTCAGCGCACTCTGGATCTCCATTGGCAGCTCGCTCACAGTTTCGGGCAGACACCGAGCAGACATCGCAATAAAAGCTGACAATCACGCAAATATAATGCAAAACAATCACTGAGACAATAATGTGGGCAATCAGGCAGCGTTTGATAAAGCAATCACTATCACAATCTGAAGCATCACGTAGACAATTATGTGGTGCTTGAGAACGCAATCACTATCACAATATGAAGCTTAACTTTTTCTTCGACACTCTACTCTTCAGTCATCGAAGTCAGCGCAGTCAATCCTCGTGTCTTATGTCATTTACTTCTCCAAACCTGGACTTATACGGATAAAAACTCAGAATATTATGATACGATTCACCAAATCTCTCGTCTACTTCCGAATATTTTTGTTCTATGGAATAACTGTTGCGCAGGCCTGCGTATTCACTTTGACTCCCAAAAAAAGACTGCGTCGATCGTACCTGAAGATATAATATTGACTTACGGGTTCAACTTACGGGTTCAGAGGGCTAGTACCTTATCTAAATCGTCGTTACGTTCATAAAAATATGCGTGTATGAATTGAAAACCTATAAATGAATTTACACTGTGAAACTCTCCATAAAATTCCTAATTATAGCATTAAATGAAACAGAGATCTCAAGATGTCTAGCGTGGCGGTCATTGTAAATCCTGAACGCTTGCCCTTAGAGGAACGCCGATGTAACGTGCATGTGACTTAGATTCTGCCATTTTATTAAGGATCTTTATTCAGAGAGATGACTTCCAGATTATTCATAGAATAATCCGTAAGTCAATATTATATCTTACGGGTTCAATATTGCACTCACAGGATATTGCGTGTCCTGATTATTGCACTCACAGGATATTGCGTGTCCTGATTATTGCACTCACTGAATATTGCGTGTCCTGATTATTGTACTCACAGGATATTGCGTGTCCTGATTATTGCACTCACAGGATATTGCGTGTCCTGATTATTGCACTCACAGGATATTGCGTGTCCTGATTATTGCACTCACTGAATATTGCGTGTCCTGATTATTGCACTCACAGGATATTGCGTGTCCTGATTATTGTACTCACAGGATATTGCGTGTATTGATTATTGCACTCACAGGATATTGTAGGTCCTGATTATTGCACTCACAAAATATTGCGTGTCCTGATTATTGCACTCACTGAATATTGCATGAAATGATCGTCACAGAAAAAGAGTTTAGAAAGTTTCATCAAGCATTCTAACCTACCCGCAAAAATCCGACAGCATCCATCAATTAAACACAGACAAAAATAATCAAATCATCGAGAAACTTTTCTCATTGTGCGTAGCCAAACGCCCATCGATTTCTCCTCTGAAATGTTTCTACATTTTCCTCAGATTTTCGCCTCACTGAAATAATCCAATGTCGCCAAGTTTACGTGATTCTCACACACACTGCATTCATGCGTACTCATTTTTGGAACGTCGCGATGCTGCAGTGCACCATGGCGGCGTGAGTGCAATTTGCCCTGAATGCGCTGTGCAAAGTGGGCCACCAAAACCAAAAATCTGGCGTTAAAGGACAATAATCAATGTATCTCACTCCTTTTCCTGTAGTAGAAACCGAAAATTGGTTGGCTAATTTTTGAGTTATTTCCGCTTGATACCAGAGTTGTGTTTGAGGGGTGCCTGGTATACTGGTATACCGTGGTGCGCGAGTGGAGATAACGACGAGGTATATTTGGCACATAGTATCTCTGATGATATTTTAGACACAATTCTGGGCTGCAGTTCAGTCGCTGTAGACCAGTGGCTCTTAACCTTGTCAAAGGGGCTGAACCCCACAAGTTCCATGCATGCATTCGTCGAACCTTTCGTAGATGGAAAAAGAAAATGTGTTTTTTTCTTCAAATTCAAAACATATGGATATAATTACATACTGTATTAGTGCACAAACTGTTCCATGCCGAACCCCTGAAACTGACTCACCGAACCCGTGGGGTTCCATCGAACCCAGGTTAAGAACCATCGCTGTAGACCAAGAGAGATACGGCAGCGAGGATTTCTTGCTCAACATTGCCGATGTGCATAGAAAACAAAACAGATTACTGTGCTTGCTTCTCATTTGCACTTTTTATCGGGATTCAAAAAACACAGACTCCGTCTCGCAGAGCGTTTAAAATTGCATTTCAATGGGTATGAGCGTTGCTGCAATTTTTTTATCAAGAACTACACGGAAAATCGGTACTTCATGCGCCCAAAATAACCAGCTGATACCCGGCCCACGACCCTCAGTTCCCAATCTTCTCTCAGCTCATTTTCAGTTCCTTCGCATCCGATCGTTGATGGAACCCATTCTTGGCGCATTTACTCGAACTTTGCTCGAGCAATTGTTTTCAAATGGCTTTGGAAAATCCAATTTCCGTAAAAAAAGTCACGCCGCTTCTGGGATTGTTTTCAAGTGCATGACGTCGTCACTCGAGGTTTATTTTAGCGTGCGCACAACACACTTGCATGGAGGCCGCCGGACAGACAGACAGACTGCATAACTCGACTTTCATAATGTCCACCTAATGCATGTTGATGTCGAGCATAGATCAGCGGGAATATGCATCAGTCATTGTTGTCTTGTGGCATGGAGCATAACTGACCCCTTTTACATATGCGTTGAATGCAGCCTTTGTGTAGCGGCTGCTGCACAAGGCGCTGGTGCCGAGACAGGAAAATTCTACATGATGCGCAAGCGTCACAGTGTTCACAACATTATGGACACATAATTCCTTTTTCCTGATCAAGGATTGGAATGTATTTAAGCCTCTTCATAGTTATTTGAAGGATTCTTCATTTCCCAAAGCAGTTTCGCTTGTTCATAGAAACGCTATTTAAACATTTAGAATAGTGTGATGAAAATTAGATGGTAGTTTGGCAGTACACGAAAATATGGCAGTTATTTACGGTCTAAATACACGTTAATGTACGGTAATCACGGAATTTCTATGCTGTCTACTCTAAGAAAATTTAACAGAGTGCGGCGTGACCCACCGGTGGTCATTGAGGGGACTTTCTTAATGCTGCTGACCGACCAGAAGTCACTGACCCAATTTTCATAAATACTTAATGAAAGCTAAATAGAGGCACGATCTATTTAATGTTCGTTATTTTCTAAATTTATCTCTAAAAATAACTCTTATTTGAGTTGGATATTGAACTTCTGTTAACCCGCCGCACTTAACGTGTTCAATTCGAGTTTACATAACGAACAAGAGAAGTAAACAAAGCCTCGGCTGTGACGCACATTGCACAGCGCTGCGGTTACATAAGAACACCTTCTCACAGCTCATCCTGCACGGCTCGTGTGTGGCTACAAAAACCAACATAACAGCTGAACCTCATTCTGCACGGCTCGTGTGTGGCTACAAGAACTAACATAATAGCTGAACCTCATCCTGCACGGCTCGTGTGTGGCTACAAGAAATAACACAATAGCTGAACCTCATCCTGCACGGCTCGTGTGTGGCTACAAGAAATAACATAATAGCTGAACCTCATCCTGCACGGCTCGTGTGTGGCTACAAAAACAAGCATAATAGCTGAACCTCATCCTAAGTAAAAAGGAAAGAACTAAAAATACCGTATAAAACCTTTACTCGAATTAAAATTGCAATGCAAACTACACGACTTGTGTATGAACACAAAAACAAGCAGAACACCTCATCCTACACGGCTCGCGTGTGGCTACAAAAACTCGCATAATAGCTGAACACAAGTAGAGCTGACCAGTAGAGTAATTCAACTCCTAAATGGCTAAATACTTAGAACACTGATATAGTTGCAATGTTTAATGGGCACGAGTACACAGCGTCGATACAAGTATTACGTCAGCTGGAAGTGTTGAAATCTGTACTCCTAGTGGTGCCTGTGCGTGATTGATGTCTGTCCCCTCAGAACTCGAGTAGCAACTCCAAACTACGTAGACCAATTGCCTCCCTTCTATATTTTTGTATTCTATTCTCCGTGATGACCATGAAACGCTCTTATTTAATTTCCCCATCAATGAGACCTCACGTTAATAATTACTGGGTTATTTTCGATAGGTTAGTTTAAACCTTCCTATCATACTCACAAAAAAAGATGTTACAAGGAAAGGAAGGAGGAAGGTACCATTTACTCTGAAGTGCAGGAAACGGAGAATCCATGCACAAGAAGTGTTTCCTCAAAAGACCCACTGCGCATAGAAACAGCAAGTTAAGGAAAAAGTTCATGAGCAAAATAAAAGTTAAAGATGGTCAAAGGTGCTGAAAACCCAGACGGCAGTGAACCGAAAAAAGATGGTTCGTAACAAAAAACTTATTCTATTCAGCAAAAGAAAGGCCTACCTACATACCTAAACTTTTGCTCGGGACCCTATATCTTCCCCACGGGAGTGCTAATTTAAATAAACACAACTAGTGGGACCCGTGGAAATTCCACGGACAATCGCACAGTTGGGTGGACCCGGTCATCATTGGCTTACCAATTCCAACCTAACCTATTCTAACCAAACCCATCCAAACATATTCTAACGTATCCTATCCAAACTGTTCCTGAAAATATGTCAAACTTTAAAAACCCTGAACCCATGATAAAAATTCCGTCAAAATCTCCTAACCTATCTTAACGTATCCTAAACTAACATATATTACCCTAACTTANCCCATCCCCATAATACGTTAAAAGTAAAAAACCGTGTCCCGTGAAAAAATTCAGTCAACATTACCTATCCCATCAAAACCTAACATATCTTTAACCTATCCTAACCTGACACATCTTTAACCTATACTAAACTAACATATTTTAACCTATCTTAACCTAACATATTTTAACCTATCCTAACCGAACTTTAACCAATGTCATTGCTAAGCTAGGTGGACTCGTGAAAAAATTTGGTAAAAATTCGGTCAAAAATTCTAACCTAACCTGTCCCAACATGTATACACTAACCTATCCCATGCTAATGGAAGCTTTCCTGATAATTTGTCACACATAAAAAACCGTTGTCCCGTGAATAAACGTCAACATTACCTAACCCAGGCTAACTATCCTAACCTTACCTATCCTATCCTAACCTAACTTAACCTATCCTAACCCTACCTATCCTAACTCAACTTAACCAATGTCTCGTCATAGCCGTGTGGCTTTCGAACCCGACTCCGTGCGGGAAACGTGGGTTCGAGTCCCGGCTCTGGTGGCGATTTTTTCCGTTGGGTATAGGAGAAAAATTCTAAGCACAACACCCCACTCTACCCAGGTGTCTGAAATGGATACCGGTCTCGACCGGAGGAAAGCGTCATGGCGTCCTTGTGTTAGTTATAAGGCATTTGAAAAACCAATGTACAAGGTGATACGTATCAGGCTTGAATTGGAAATAAAGCATCTGTAGATGCCGATGTTTGTTTATGTCATTGTTAAGCTAGGTGGACCCGTGAAAAAATTCGGAAGACATTATCTACCCAAGAGATTCTAACATAACATATTCTAACCTAACCCATGCTAACCTAACATATACCAACCTATCCTATCCATTCCGCTTGTTACCGTATATATAGCATCTTCGTAGACACGATACCGCGAGTCACGGCGCTTTCATGAAAATGAGCAGAAACCCGTGTGGATTACGCGGTTTCAATAATTAACTCACTTCCAAGCATATGAAGTTAATTAAAGTATGAAGGAAATGTATTTTATTGGCATTGTTTGATATGCAAAGATTCCTGAAGTAATTACTGTACTTTAAAATCAAATTTGTATGCAATGTTAAGTTTAGAAGAAATGAAAGAAAAATGAAAAAGAAATAAAAAATTTAGGAAAAATTAAAAAAGATAAACAAATAAAAAATACACAAATAAATATATTAGAAAAATAAAAAAATTGAAACATTTTTCAAAAATAATTACAAATAAACATACTATAAAAATAATCAAATAAAATAGAAATGGAGAAAGTAAAAAATGAAAAAATCGGAAAAATGAAAATATTGGAAATAACTGAAAAAATTGGAAACAACTGAAAAAATTGGAAATAACTGAAAAATTGGAAACAACTGAAAAAATTGGAAAAAACTGAAAAAATTGAGAATGAATGAAAAAATTGGAAAAAAGTGAAAAAATTGAAAAATAATGAAAAAATTAAAATAAATGAAAAAATTAACAAATGAAAAAATTTTAAATAAATGAAAAAATAGGAAGAAAATTAAAAAATTGGAAGAAAATTTGAAAATTTGAAAAAATGAAATAAATGAAAAAAATTGGAAAAAATTGGAAAAAATGAAAACATTGGAAAATATGAAAAAAATGAAAAAATTGTAAAATATGAAGAAAACGAAAAAATTGAAATATAAAAAAAATTAAAATTAAAAATTAAAAAATTGAATAAATTAAAAAATAATTTAAATGAAAAAAATTGAAAAAATGAAAAATGAACAAATTGAAATCAACAAAGCCAACATATTAAAAAAATTAAAGATTTAAAAAATCAACAAATTAAGAAAAATTAACAAAAAAATAGATAAAAAATTGTAAAAAACATAAAAAATTAAAAACATGATGAAAAATAATAATTATCCTACCCTAACCTAATTTAACCTATCCTATCATGATAAAATGTCAAACGTATCAATGCATGTAAACTAACCCAACCTAATCTAACCTACCTATCCTATCCAGCCTATTGGATGTAGAGCGTTACCCACGAACTTAGTTTTAAGCGTATTAATATATAGATGGTTGTATCGCCCTGAGGAGTGATTGCTTTTGTAGCTCGTGCGAAGTGTTGCCGCTGTAATAAGAAAGGCTCGGCTTCCATGATGGCAGCAAAGAGGCTATAATTATGACCAAAAACATGCAATAATGCTCCATAAAATGAACCGTAGTATGAGCGAGAGGCGGTCGTTTGAACTTCTAATCTCTCTCTCAAAACCCGTTTGGAAGCACAATGAGTAGCCCCTGAAGTTGTAGTGTTTCATGTAAAAGAGAATATTATAAGTTCAATAAAAGATCTGGAGTAAACACTGGGCAATGTAGCACAACAAAATAAATAGAATGGGAAAAAAAGTCGCGCAGTAATTTCAACTGCAGATCCGAATGGCTTTCAATTGACATTTTATTTGACAGTGAAGGTTCACAAATGATAAGAAACTTATAATATCTTAGGGTCTCCTTCACAATTTAACATAATATGGCATATTGAATTGAATGAGAGATAATGTTAATAAATTATTTTTAATTTAAAATTGTAATTATAATTAATAAAAATCAATAATTAACTTAATTTATTAATCACGTTAATTAAGCTACACCGCGTAAGTGTGACACAATCAGCGTCAAGGAACCGCAAACGCCCAATGTGCAGCAGCGCGCATCCCTCAGGGGGATCCAACAACATTTGTATCTATGGGAATTTGCGATGCAAGGGGAATAATGTGAGGCACCGAGCTAAATGTTAGGTCGGCCTTCTTTTTGTTGAAATAGAATAGGTTTTCGTTTTGTTACGGACCAACTTTTTTTGGTTCACTGCAGTCCTGTTTTTCAGCACCTACAACTTCCTTCTTCAACTTTTTTCTTGTTTCATCCACTTCTTTCTGAGCTTACTGTTCTACGCACCTTATGCGTAGATTCTGCGTTCCCTTGACTCCATACTAAATGGTGTCTTCATCCTTCCTCTCTTTGAACATCTTTGTCGTGGAAAAGGGAGGCTAAAACTTTCTCACAATCAATCAATCTACAGCTGCTCACATCCTGCGTTTGTGGTGATCACTCAGGAGTGCCGAAGTCGTCTTCGCATGTCTCGCGCCCTTCACTTATTGCGCTGTCAGTGCAATGTTGTGACAGAATAACGTCGTCAGTGCAATGTTGTGACAGAATAACGTCGTCAGTGCAATGTTGTGACAGAATAACGTCGTCAGTGCAGTATTGTGACAGAATAACATCGTCAGTGCAATGTTGTGACAGAATAACGTCGTCCGTGCAATGTTGTGACAGAATAATGTCGTCAGTGCAATGTTGTGACAGAATAACGTCGTCAGTGCAATGTTGTGACAGAATAACATCGTCAGTGCAGTGTTGTGACAGAATAACA